>JAUTXW010005152.1:0-98088 GCA_030620095.1 Kuschelorhynchus macadamiae | reverse complement strand
GTTGTGATAATATTATACCTGTTATTGTAGTTGGTGACTTTAATTTTAATTGGTTCTTGAATGATACATATGTAAATAGATTAAAGTTTATGTGTTCAGAAATGGGAATGGAGCAAATAATTACATCTGTAACGCGGCCTTTAGGAAGAACAGGCACATTAATTGATTTGGTGTTCACAAATTTCACTGATGTAAATGCGGAGGTCATGGAGGTACCTAGAATTAGTGACTATTTTAGTATTGCAGTAGATGTAAATATTTTTAATGTTCATAAGCATAAGCCTTTTTTTGTTGAAACGCGTTGTAAAACAATAAATTTTAATGTGTTCAATCAGAAACTTTTGAGTGTTGATTGGAAGTATGACATGAATGATGTTGATACAAAATTTCAAGACTTTTTTATTATTTTCTTTAAAATATTTGATGAAATAGCACCAAAGAAAAAAGTTAAAATACTACCTAAATACAAACCATGGTGGAATGAGAGGGTACAAAATGCAGTTCAGCTAAGGGATGAATGCTACAGATATTACAAAGCGGAAGGGTCAGAAAATAGTCATAATGAATATAGACAAAAAAGAAATAATGCTGTTAAAGTAATAAAAAACGAAAAGACGAAATTCTATAATGAGAAAATAGATGAATGCAAGCATAAAAGCACCAAAATGATATTGAATATATTGAGTTTGAAAACAATGAAATAGAAAACGACAAGGATAAAATGCCCAATAGATTAAATACATATTATGTTAAGAGTATTAATAATATATTAGCGCAAATTAGCCCTTTTAATAGAGATTTAGATATAAGTAACACGGATAACTCATCACCCTGCCTATCCAATTTTAGATTAGTTACAAGAGAAGAATTAAAAACGGTTGTATTTTCTTTTATAAATAAAAGCAGTCCCGATGATCTTAACATTGAAATCATTAAGTCTACTTATACCTCTATAGAAAGTATTCTTATAAATATGGTAAACACCTCCTTAGAACAAGGTGTTTTTCCTAATACTTTGAAACTGTCAACAATAATCCCCATCCAGAAAAAGGTCAATTTTTTTGAGGCAGCAAATCTGCGTCCAATTAATTTGCTAAGTGAATTGGAAAAAATTTTAGAAAAAATAGTTTATAAACAAATAATTGATTACGTAGAAGATGAGGGTTTATTAACAGATAAGCAATAGGGATTTCGCAAAAAGTATAGCTGTGAGACTGCAATTCAATGCGTATTGGATTAATGGAAAAACAGAATGGATGAGAATTATAGTACTCTTGCGGTATTTTTGGACTTACAACGTGCCTTTGAGACTCTTAATTGGCAAAAACTTATAGCCAAGCTATATAGGATAGGATTCCGAGATTCTGTTTTGGAGTGGTTTAAAAGCTACCTTAAAAATAGGAGACAGACTGTTAAAATAAATGGGAAAAGTTCCGATGAATTATTGAATGACTACGGAGTACCTCAGGGGAGTATTTTGGGACCCCTATTGTTTTTAATATATATTAATGACATAGTGGAAGTTATGGATTTGGTCGATATTTATTTGTTTGCAGATGATACCCTAATATATACTTACTCAAAAAACATTCAAGATTTAATAGTTAGGATTAATAATGCTCTGAATAGTTTTTATAAACATACATGCGAAAATTTGCTAAAAGTTAACACGAGCAAAACAAAGTTTATGCTTTTTTCCACTGAAAAAGTTAAAAGAGAATTTATTGAAGGCAACTACAAAATAAAAATGAGTAACTTTGTATTAGAACGAGTTAAGAAAATTAAGTATTTGGGGGTAATAATTGATGAAAAATTAACATTCCAGGAACATGCTAATATGGTAGTATCAAGGATCAGTTACAATATTAATTGTCTTTCACGTTGTGCATCACACTTCTCATTGTGGTCACGAAAAGTTATTTTTAACACCTTAGTTTTGCCACACTTTAATTACTGCTCAACAATTCTGTTTTTGTTAAATAAGAATGAAATTGATAAATTACAAAAAATGCAAAATTGAGCAATGCGAATTATTTTAAGGTGTAATAGGTATACACCAATTAGATCAATGCTTGAATGCTTACAGTGGCTGCCAGTGATCGAATACATACAGTTTAATGTTTTAGTCTTTATTTTTGAAATAAAAATTGGTCATTCTCCACCTTATTTGACATGCAAAATAATTTATAACAGTGAAATACATTCGTACAATACCAGACAAATAAACAATTTCTTTATAGCTCCAAAAAATAAAAAAAGTGGACAGAACACTATATTTTATCGAGGTTTGGATATGTTTAACAAATTGCCTGAGGTAATTAAACAATGCCAAACCATTTCAATGTTTAAATCGCAACTTAGGAATCACATGATACAGCAGTACAATCGGCAGGTTCTGTAATGATTTTTATATGTGTATGTTGGTTTTTATGTATGTACCTACCCCCTAAAATGTTTGTTGTTTTTTTTTGTAAAGCATCTTACTTAAAACTTTAATTTTAATTGGTTGTATTAATATTTGTTGTTTGTGTGTAATCTTTTCCAAAAAACGTTTTATTTGACATTATATAACTTAAATTAGTTAACATATATAACTTATTGACATGAAAAACTTAAATTGTTTGTAATAATAATTAATTATTGTGGTTATTAGTTCTTTGAGCTAAATAAATAAATAAAAGTACAAAGAGTTATCTTCTCGAAAAAAATTATTATAATATTAGAAATTACTTTTCAATTTTGCAATAATTGTTTTCTGTTAGTTAGTCCAATCTTAATATTGTTTTAAAACTGTCTTATGTTATCCTTTATTTTTTACACTTGACTTTGCCATATCTATTTAGATCTTTTGGCATGAAGTGAAATAAAAAAGTGCATTATTGCCACAGGTTATCTTATTAAAAGTTAGTCTATTTAATGAGGTTATGGAGAAAGGTATGTAATTTGTTTTACTGATATTGAGTGACAGTCCATCAGAATCCGCTAGTTTTTAAGTTCCATAAATCTGGCTTTAGTTCCCTCCCAAGTATTACCAGAAAAAAACAATAGCAGTATCATCTGCATATAATATAATTGGGCCATTAGTGTTTAAGACCAACAAC
Organism: Kuschelorhynchus macadamiae; assembly: GCA_030620095.1. Classification (NCBI taxonomy): domain Eukaryota; kingdom Metazoa; phylum Arthropoda; class Insecta; order Coleoptera; family Curculionidae; genus Kuschelorhynchus; species Kuschelorhynchus macadamiae. The sequence continues at coordinate 94,987 of JAUTXW010005152.1, read as the reverse complement.
GAGTTTATATAGCTAATGAAGAAACTGGACCTAGAATTGTCTCTTGGGAGACACCTATTTCATTCTAACACACTGCTCCCTATCCTTCAAGTGGCTGTCAAAGACTTTCAACACCATTCCTCTGACTCCATACTGCATTGAAGTGCTGATAAGTTGCTTGTGGGAACAGTGTCAAATATCCCCGAGAGGTCAATGTAGACAGTAAGACATTTTCTGTTATTATTCAGGTTATTAATAATTTCAGAGGTCAAACAGTATATAGCTTGAGTCATACTCTAAAACCAAGTTGATTTTTCCACAGTATGTCAAAAGTATTGTAAAATTTATAGCCTTGAGACATTCTTCAAAGATTTTGGCAAAATTGTTGATTAAGCTGATCAGGCGAAAATGTTCTATTTTTTTCTTTGAACCTGACTTCTGTATGGGTACTCTAACTGACTGTTTAAAATGTTTAGGTACTATTCCACTTTTAAAAATAAGATTTATTATATGAAACATGGGTAATACTATGTCCAGATGAACCAGAGAGGCAATTTGTTTTATTATTTCCTGCTCGGATATGGGTGTCAGAAACATAGAAGCGCTATTTTTTTCAATTTCAGTGGTAATAATTGAAGTATTAATGGTTTTTGCAATTTCAATACCAATATTGGTAAAATATTTGTTGCAATGATTGGTCATTTGAATGTACTATTAGAAGGTATGTTGTTATCATCATTAATGATGAGGCATTCATTTTGCTTTTTGTTACTTATATTGGTAGCATCTTTTATAATTTTGTACATTTTTTCAGGTTGTTTTTATTTTTCTCAATTTGTATGTTAAGTAATGAAATTTTTGTGTTTTTAGTAATTTATTTAAATGGTTCGTATAGTTCTTATATTCAATTTCTAATGCAGGGGAGAAGTTTCTTAAAAGTTTTTTCTTTAATTTGTCTTGATGTTTTATTGAATTATTAATCTTTCTGTTATCCAATCTTTAATTTTTGTATTGTGTCTATTTGTTTAGTTTTGTATAGTTGTAGATTATTTTTTAATTATACATAAAAATATTTAAATCATTTCTTTGAACATGGACTCAGAAACTTAATTTTTAAGATACAGGGTGTTGAAATTTTAAGTATTTTTTTAGTTTTTCTTATGTTGCTGGTAGAGATAGAGATATTTAAGTTAAGTTTGCATATAATAAACCGTAATTAATAACTTCTTTGAACTCAAAAAAATTGCTGTAGTGACACTGATCTATCTAGTATTGGGTTTTCTGCATTTATTTTACAAATGAGTATTGACTATGAGTGCGTTAAATCAAGGTCAATATTTAATAATAATAATAATAATAATAAATTAATGATGGGCCCCCATTCAAAAAATATCAGATTCAAAGGCTCACAGCACCACAATTGCTTCGAGGATGTGTTTACAAATTTGAAAAATATTGGCAAAAGTTCTATCATAATTTTATAAACGCAAGAATTTTTTTTCTCTAAATATGTGAAGAATTACAATAGCTAGAATCCGTCTGCAGATCCTACTAGGCTTGCAACAAAATTGTCAAAAACAAAACCCATTTAACAATTTCGCTGTTATAATAAGTGAAATCCCTACATGTGTGCTTTGTGATTTTAGGCGAAAAAGTTATTCTTCATAAAAAGTTTTGCTTATCTGAAAAATAATATTGATTTAAAAAGAATGCCATTTCATATACAGGGTAAGAAATAAATATAAAAGTAGAAGTTTGCATAACAAAAAAAAAATGATATTCCAACTTGTGAGACAGCTAAATTGAGCCTGCAAATACAAGTCAAAAAACTTTTAGATGTTTTTATAATAGATTTAGTTTTTGAGAAAATTATAGTGAATATTTAAAAATTACACATTTTTTTACATATTCACCATTAATTTTCTTAAAAATTTAGGCTATTATCGAAACTCTTTTTGACTTGTATTTGCAGGCTCTTTAATTTAGCTGTTTCAAAAGTTGGAATTTCATTTTTTTTTGTTTTGCAAACTTCTGTTTTTGTATTTATTTCGTACTCTGCATGTAAAATGACATTGTTTCAATCTTATTTTTCAGACAAGCAAAACTTTTTATTAAGATTAATTTGTTTGCCTAAAATCACAAATTAAAAAGTTGTCCTTAATATATTACCTATTTTTGACTTATTAACCATTCAATTAATTAAAAACTTAAACGACTTTTTATCTCATATTCTTATGCATTCCAATCTTAGAAAATTTGATTTCCCAATTTTTTGTTTTACCTATAGTTGCCTTTGCGTGTGTTTTGCGTAACTTGTATATGAAATTCAATTGAGTTAGCTGATACTTGATGGAAGTGTATCGTACAGGATATCCGAATTTCGATGGTTTTGCGGGGTATCTCCCTTATTACTGAAGATAGAGAGATGCGGTTTTCGCAACACTGTGCTAGCTTTTGTGAAACCAAAAAAGCCACAAACAAATTTTTCCTAGCCCTTTTCGTTTTTGAGATACAGTGTGAAATTGAAAATTTTGCGTTTCAGGTACCCTTCGTATCTCGATGGCCTGGCAACTTACCGAAAAGGTAAAAACTAACATCGATAGAGTTTTTTGCGTAGAATCCAGTGGCGTAGTCAGTTTTTGGTTAGCTACTATCGTTTTCGAGGTATAGACTAAAGTTGTTTTTTTTTCAAATGGGATACCCTGTATATTTTTTAATATTTGGTTTCCGCTCATTTTTAACTTCTAAAAATATATAACACTTGATATTTATTTCAATCCGGTACCGACAAAAAATTTAAAGAAATTTTAATCTGTTTTCTAGTAGGCCATGAAAATTGTGTGTTAATTTTCTAAATTTGAATTATCTGTACCGAAGTTTGTTATAATATCATAATTAAACAATAAATCAATAAACAAAGATACATACCTTCTATTTAGTATTTACCCTGGACAACACAACTAACACAAATACTTAGGAAATCTAATAAAAAAATATATACCTATTATACACTAAAAATGTTTTATTTACAACAAATGACGTTGGATTTAATACTTTTCTAATGTTGACAATTGTGTTGTTTGAAAATACTTACAACTATTTAATATCCCTTAGAAATACCAGGATCTGTTTTAAATAAAATAAGGCCTCCATGACTTGATTAAACAAAAGAATATGTAGATTCTGTTGAGCCATTGTACAAACTAATTGACATTTGTCATTGTTAAATTATTTCAATCAAATATTGCCTTTGTCCATTTATTAAATATCAAATGGCTGCGAATTTCGAAAACTTGGAGAAATATGACATGCTTGTTTGTTTTATACAGTACCAGGAAAATCCGGATGAAGCATCAGAGATGTATCTAATCTGGTAAGTGACAGGAGTAATAAGTAAACAAAATAACTTTGCTTTTTAAACTAGGCCTTTTCGGAACTAGTGATAGCCGATGTAGAAGGACTCTCAGTATTTTTGAAAAACAGAAGTATAGATTAAAATAAAACTTTAGTTTTGTGACTTTTTTTTTTCAGAATAATAATATTAGTATTTCAAATTATGCCTATCCTTCCTAATAGGTTACAATTATGTCCAAAATTTGCTTGTAATAAAAAAGCATATTATTGCAGCAAGTCTGTAACATGAAACATATGATGTCACTAAATTTCCAATAAAATTAATTGTAATTAAAATATTTGAAAAGTAGAATAGCAGTTTTGTTAGTGATGAGAAAAAACATCTTTTACATCGCCCTGTTTAATAAAATAATTCAATTTAATTTGTTTTGAATATCTCGTTCTATACTCTATATATCTGTAAATAAGCATTTATTCCTTATAGATACCCAGAACGAAGACAGCCCGATAAGAGAACATTTTCAAGAATAAAAGTAAATCTGATCAATTACGGATCATTCAAAGTACCGCGACCGAAATCATATTACAAAGAAAATCAGGAAACTGAAGAGATTAATGTTTTAGCTGCCGTTGCAATCAATCCGTCAACTTCCCATCAAAAAGTCGAGGATGAAGTGAGAGTACCTAAGTCAACAGTGCAGACTATTCTAAAAAAATACCATTTCAAACCATATAAATATAACTTAGTGCACCATTTGCACCCGGGAGATGCACAGCATAGATTTCTACAATTGATACATTCATATGACTAATACCAAAATAAATTTCGAAAGAAAAGTTATATGGTCTGACAAGGCATAAATCTCAAGTGCAGGTATTCTAAATCGACTCAATAATAGATACTGGTCCAAAGAAAATGAACACGTTGTATTTCCACGCGAACAACAAGGTAATTTTGGATTTAGCGTGTCCTACTTTATCCTTGGCACAAAAATAAGGTCATTTATAACAGTAGTCTTACTGAAAACCAGTACCTAGAGATACTGGAAAATACGCTTCTTGATTTATTAGATAATATTCCTTTGGCACAATTACAAAATATTTTTCTTCAGCAAGATGGTGCCCGGCTTATAATGCACGGACTGTTAGTACCTTTTTAGAAAATGAATTTCCAGGTCGCTGGATTGGTACAAATGGGGCTGTAAGATGGCCAGCTAGGTCGCCAGATTTGTCGCTCCTAGACTTTTTTCTATGGGGATATCTTGAAGGCATCATCTACCAAAGGCAACACCACACGATCGAATATCTACAAAACGGCACAAGAAGAGCCTTTAGATATTTACAAGCTCACCAAATGATTATGCTTAATGCACTAAGTAGAATAAGAAAGATGTGTGATATATGTATAAGGTATAATGGGGAACAGTTCGAACAGTATATGTAATTTCTACACCCTGCATAGCCTTTTCTTCTAATTTAGTCAATAGTAAGTATTTGACAGAATACAATTTTATTGTCAACATTAGAAAAATATTTAAATTATCATCATATGTATATATTTTTAGTTTATAATATGTGTTTTTAGTAGATTTCTTAGATGTTTGTGTGTTTCCCTAGCGTAAAAATTAAATAGTATGAATCTTTGTTAACTGATTTATTGCTTAATAATGATATTATAACAAATTTTGGTACAGATAATTCAGATTTAGAAAATTAGCACACAATTTTCATGGTCTATTAGAAAAACAGATTAAAATTTCTTTAAATTGACTTAATTGTCGATACCGGATTGAAATAAATATCAAGTGTTATATATTTTTGAGAAGCTAAAAATGAGCGAAAACAAAACAGTAAAAAATATACAGGGTATCCCATTTAAAAAAACCCAACTTTAGCCTATACCTCGAAAACGATAGTTGCTAACCAAAAACTGAGTACGCCACTGGATTCTACGCAAAAAACTCTATCGAAGTCAGTTTTCACCTTTTCGGTAAGTTGCCAGGCCATCGAGATACGAGTGGTACCTAAAAACGCAATATATTCAATTTCACCCTATATCTCAAAAACGAAGAGGGCTAGGAAAAATTTGTTTGTGGCTTCTTTGGTTTCACAAAAAAGTAGCACAGAGTTTCAAAGACCGCATCTCTCTATCTTCAGTAATAAGAGAAATACCCCGCAAAACCATCAAAATTCGGATACCCTGTATATTGAATAAAACTTCTAAAATTTTAATTTCCACTATATTACATTAAACTATGACAGTGTCTTTGTAGAGTCTGTATAAATGCTCGAATTCTGGACATACTGTATACCATCCTATACAAACACCTAGACATTCTTGCAAAGGGGGCAAGAAGCAAAATATTTTTTCTTTAGAGCTTGCATTTTGTAGACCTTATTTTTTTTGAGTAACTGAATTGTTTTGATATATATTTTTTTTATAGATAAAATGGACGACGTCGACGTTCCTGAAAACTGTATTATTCTAACACCGGAAGAACTGGCTAGGCTTGGCGTTAAGATAGATACTTTGGCAACTGCCTCAGAAAACCAGCCTGAAACCGAAAATGGTAAGCAACCACAAAATGCTATAAACAAAAAGACAGATAATGCGTCTCTGAAAAATATACAAGTCATCAAAGTATTGTCAGACAGCGATCTTACAAAAATCATTAATTATCGCCGGTCCAAAATTTCTTCTTCTATTAATGTTTTAAATCCAAATTTGCAACCAGTCTCATGTTCCCACCTACCAACTGATGAGAAACATTCAAGTGTCTTGACAAGAAATATGTCATCAAACCCTGAAATAATTCCACACCAAGCATGTGAAGTAGGCAAAATTAAAGCAAATTGCAGTACAGAGTCATCAAGTAAAGATGTTCATTCAGCAAACTCCACACAGTTGCTTGAAATTTTGTCAAGAGAAAGAGAAGCAATTGGATTGGATCATACATATTCAGATAGTAGCAAGGTAAAATCTCCCAAGAAATCCATCAAGGTGTTAAGTAACACAGAAGTTCACATTCCCACACAAGATTTAAAAAAATTGATTTCTGTTCGTACTGAGATAGGGGATGTTTTGGGGGATGATCAACACCAAAATGTTAATACCAATGCTTCAAAAGAGAACAGTCATGTTACTGATGCAACGACTTCAAACCCCCAGCTGGACCTTATAAGAAAAAATTTATCTAGGATTTTAGAGACGGATAAATCATTACACAGAAAGTGGACAACTAAAGATCACTCTGAGAAAAAACTCATTAATTCTACCCAATACTATTCAAGTGAAGAATCAAAGAACAATACATTTAAAAGGTATGTTCCTCAAGAAAAGGTAAAAAATGTGAGCAATAAAGGCGATTTTCAAAGTAAACTTCAGTTCAGTAAGTCCTATGACAAACCTGATGTAGACAGACATCTTTTGAGAAGTGAAATAGATAATTTTGAAAATAAAACTAACATTTCTACAAATATGGGAAATAAAAAATTGAATTCTGGCACTGATGAAATAAAAGTGGATAATTCATCTGACAAACGTGCAGTAAATAAGCATTTTCTTGACAGTGGATTAAGTAATTTTAAAAATAAAATTGAGGTATCTGCAAAGAAGGTAAACGGAGAATTCAATTGTGACTCTAACAAATTAACCTTAACTAATAAGTCAGTGGGTTCAAGTGAGAATGAAACTCAATTAAAGAGTGACAAAAAACGAACATTGTCTGTAGAAAGTGATGTGGAAACTGTTAATTTTACAGAGCAAGAGGATGGCACTTTTCACATAACTTTGAATGTGGGTGGCCTTTCTATTGATGTAAAGGAACTTAAGACGATGAATGAACAAATTGTTAAGGAAAAAGATCAGTATGCTTCAAAATCACCTGTCATACAACAACCGAAAAAAGAAATAATTATTGATGAGGATCAGTTAAAAGCAGTGAGAAATAATTTATATAAACTTTTTGAAAAGGGTGATCCATCCTATAAAATCAAAAAATTGGAAGATGAGATAAAAATTGTCAAGGAAAAAGATCAGAGCATATCAGAGCCAATCATCTCACAACAACTCCAAAACAAAACACTTATAGGCGATATACATTTAAAAGCAGTGAGAAATAATTTAAACAAACTTTTAGAAATGGGTGATCCATTATATAAAATCAAAGAACAGATGCGTATGGCTAAACCAAATACCACAGAATATTCATCATATCTGGAAATAGGACAAAGTAAGGTGGAAGGACTTAATTTAGGTAACATGTATAAAATATTAAAAATGGAGGAGGAATTAACCATTCTTAAAAACAATCAGGAAGATATTATTACGAGATTGGATTGTAGTGAAAGTGAAGATGATATATTTGAAGAATATTTAGCCCAGAACAATTGCTGTGTGGAAGAGAGTGGCACAGATAAAATCTCCAAAGGTTTAGGTGGTGCTAAAATCTCTAATGATCTTATGCATACTAATAAAGACATACAAAATGTTGATGATGATAATGATGACATAGATATATTTGAAGAATATTTCGCTACTTATTGTGGCGCTGAAAAAGGTACATCTGAAAAAGAGTTAACAGTTAATTCCAGTGACAATTCAGCCCGCGATTCTACCAAATCACGTTCGACTTCAGGACAGTGTGACACAACATCTATTGACTACAAGGATTCAGTCAAAGATATTAGTCTTAACCTGTACTTAACTGAGGACGAACCAGTTTTACCTGAAACTCCCGTTCCAATAACGAAGTTCAATATTATTAAAATTAAACATCCTGTTGAAATGAAATCTGATTCAGGGAAGTGTGGAGACATAATGGTGAAAGGAATGTTTATGGAGAATTCTGCCAAACAACGGCCAATATTTGTCCCCACTGGGAACTTCCTACCTTCTTCAAGGCAGGATAGTATTTCTATGTCTAAGAAGGAAGATATACTGAAGAAAAATCGGAATACTACTACTGAGTCTAAGGGTAGTAAACTTGTTCGCAAGAAGAGGGTGACAAGGAATACAAAAAAACTGAAACAGTCTGTTGTTGATAAGGAATTTAGTGACACTGGCCAAAGTATGAAGCTTCAAAAAACATATTCGGGGCAACCAAGAAAAGAGAAAACTGTGATTAAATTAGAGACTATTGATAATAATGCTGAAACTTGTGTTAGTCCTGTTGCTGTGAATAATAACAATTCTGATCTTAGCAATGATTGGGAAATAAAAACTGAGAAAATGTGTGTTCAGGTTCGCAAAAAAATAGATAATAATTTAGTACAAGCAGATAATCATATTGATCCCACTAATTGCGATGATATCAAGTCATCATTGTCACCTACTGGCGAAAAATGTATGATTGGTGCAAGTAATGCCGAAATAATTAATAATCCTTCAGAAAAATGTGATAATTGTATAGATTATGTACCTTCTTCTGATACCTGTGTGCTTGGTGATCCCATTCCTGACCCGTATGCACCTTTAATGGTAGAAACAGAGGTGCCTACAATTCTTTATTCAACGCTTTTAGAATTAGCCGAAATCGAAAAACAGTTCAAAGAGAATCCAGAATCGGAATGTGATTCCAAGAGTTCCAAACGGACTGCAAGGGCACTAAATAAGATAACAGAACTAAAAGTCACTTATAGTAATTCACATTCAGTTACGAACATTAAATCTGCCAAACGCAAAATTTCGCGGGAAAGTTTTGACAGTGTATCAAATGAGACCGATCAAGCTTTGAACTGTTCAGGTTTTGAAGATTGCAGGAAAAAGCCTAGGATTCTGGTTAACAGCTCATATGTATTACAGACTCAAAGCAAAAATAAGTTTTCAGATAGTGGAACAACTGCAAGTAATCTATCACTAAGTGATAGTCAGATGAACTGCATAGGAGAAAGGTCAAATAGATCACTTACCAGTAGTACAACTAGCCATAAAAGACCCCTTAATACTGCAAATTCTTCGGCTTTCTCCAATGGAACAGTACAAGATAACAATGTAGAGGATAATTTGCAACTTGAAAACTCATCAGATGAGGGATCTAAAAGCATTACCCAAACAATTGCTGAAAAGGAGAAAAATATTCTTAAATCAAATTTAAAACATGAAAGTAATTCGAAGGGTAGCACATCACGCTCCAGTACTGGTTTACCTTTGAAAACTCCAAGAGCAAGTGGCACCAAGGGGACACCAAATAAAAAATCTTCTGCTCCCGCAAAGTGCCAAACACGAAGAAGTTCTCTTAGGGTGAGGATTGATTTGTTTGATGACGAAAATAAGACCAAGTCAAAAAAAAGTAAATCATTGACGCGTGGCAGTAGAATGTCATTGAGAAGTTCTACGAAATAACGCCGGTCTTCAGCTGCTACAACTAAAACTAAATACAAATGACTGTGTGGGTCAAATTGGCATTATGATGAAATATGCAACATGACTTGATAGTAGGTAAATGATTTTTGAATTGGATAACAGGTTATTCCCTTAAATGGCATTACTGTCACGTTTTTCCTTGGTAAATTTAGTACAATATAAGTTTTTTTACTTCCCTCAAAAGATGAAACTGTTGTACTTGTGAAAAAATAACCCTCAGATATTTTTGTCTGTAAAGTGCGACAAACGGATCTTGGGCTGCAACATCTGAAGGGACTGTCATCTTAAACCTATAACTGAATGTGTTCAGATCTCGAGAAGTACAGATCCCTGAAGATGCCTCGTGCAATTGAAGGCGAAACGTCGGATAGTAATTCCAATTTGAGGCGATCTAATCCCAAGAACCATGATTTCTTAATTGACCAAAGCCCTGAAAGCTTCCGTTCTACATACTTTTACAAATATTTTAATAATAGTAATAGATATTTATCTGCCAAACTAACAAATTGTCACATTATCAGCTTAAATTATATAAAACATTTGGGCAAAAAGGAGAAAATCAATTACAAAAGTTACTAGTTCATGCTCCTAACACTTGATAATAAATTTAATATACAGGGTATCCGAATTTCGATGGTTTTGAGGGGTATCTCTTTTATTACTGAAGATAGAGAGATGCAGTTTGCGAACTTTTTGTGAAACCAAAGAAGCCATAAACAAATTTTTCCTAGCCCTTTTCGTTTTTGAGATACAGGGTGAAATTGAAAATTTTGCGTTTTCAGGTGCCCCTCGTATCTCGATGGCCTGGGAACTTACCGAAAAGGTGAAAACTAACATCGATAGAGTTTTTTGCATAGAATCCATAGTCAGTTTTTGGTTAGATACTCTCGTTTTCGAGGTATAGAACTAAAGTTGTTTTTTTTAATGGGATACCCTGTATATTTTTTAATATTTGGTTTCTGCTCATTTTTTGCTTTTCAAAAATATATAACACTTGATATTTATTTCAATCCGGTACAATAAAGTCAATTTAAAGAAATTTTAATCTGTTTTTCTAGTAGGCCATGAAAATTGTGTGTTAATTTTCTAAATCTCAATTATCTGTACCAAAGTTTATTATAACATCATAATTAAACAATAAATCAATAAACAAAGATACATACCTTCTATTTAGTATTTACGCTGGACAACACAACTAACACAAATACTTAGGAAATCTAATAAAACAAATATATACCTATTATACACTAAAAATGTTTTATTCACAACAAATGACGTTGGATTTAATACTTTTCTAATGTTGACAATTGTGATTTTTGAAAATACTTACTTACAACTATTTAATTTATCCCATAGGCGGCCATGACTTGATTAAACAAATATATAGATTCTGTTGAGCCATTGTAGAAACTAATTGACATTTGTCATTGTTAAATTATTCTAATCAAATATTGCCTTTGTCCATTTATTGAGTATCAAATGGCTGCGAATTTCGAAAACTTGGAGAAATATGACATGCTTCTTTGTTTTATACAGTGCCAGGAAAATCCGGATGAAGCGTCAGAGATGTATCTAATCCGGTAAGTGACAGGAGTAATACTAAGTAAACAAAATAACTTTGCTTCTTAAACCAGGGCTTTTCGGAACTAGTGATAGCCGATGTAGAAGGACTCTCAGTATTTTTGAAAAACAAAAGTATAGATAATAATAAAACTTTAGTTTTGAGACTTTTCTTCAGAATAATAATATTAATATTTCAAATTATGCCTATCATTCCTAATAGGTTACAATTGTGTCCAAAATTTGCTTGTAATAAAAAAGCATATTATTGCAGCAAGCCGGTAACATAAAAGATACGATGTCACTAAATTTTTAATAAAATTAATTATAATTAAAATATTTAAAAAGTAGAATAGCAGTTTTGTTGATAAGTGATAAGAAAAAACATCTTTTACATCGCCCTGTATAATAAAATAATTTATTTTAATTTGTTTTGAATATGTCGTTCTATACTCTGTATATCTGTAAATCAGCATTTATTCCTTATAGATTCCCAGAACGAAGACAGCCCGATAAGAGAACATTTTCAAGAATAAAAGTAAATCTGATCAATCACGGATCATTCAAAGTACCGCGACCGAAATCATATTACAAAGAAAATCGGGAAACTGAAGAGATTAATGTTTTAGCTGCCGTTGCAATCAATCCGTCAACTTCCTGTCAAAAAGTCGAGGATGAAGTGGGAGTACCTAAGTCAACAGTGCAGACTATTCTAAAAAAATACCATTTCAAACCATATAAATATAAGTTAGTGAACCATTTGCACCCGGAGATGCACAGCGTCGCATAGATTTCTGCAGTTGGTACATTTATATGACTAATACCGAAATAAATTTCGAAAGAAGAGTTATATGGTCTGACAAGGGATATATCTCAAGTGCAGGTATTCTAAATCGGCACAATAATAGATACCCATCCAAAGAAAATGAATACGTTATATTTCCACCCGAACAAGGCAGGTTTGGATTTAGCGTGTCTTGCTTTATCCTTGGCACACAAATAAGGTATGTCATTTATAACGGTAGTCTTACTGGAAACCTAGAGATACCGGAAAATACGCTTCCTGATTTATTAGATAATATTACTTTGGTACAATTACAAAATATTTTTCTTTAGCAAGATGGTGCCCCGGCTCATAATGCACGGATTGTTAGTACCTTTTTAAAAAATGAATTTCCAGGTCGCTGGATTGGTACAAATGGGGCTGTAAGATGGCCGCCTAGGTCGCCAGATTTGTCGGTTCTAGAGTTTTCTATGGGGATATCTTGAAGGCATAATCTACCAAAGCCAACACCATACGATCAAAGATCTACAAAACGACACAAGAAGAGCCTTTAGATATTTACAAGCTCGCAAAATGATTATGCTTAACGCACTAAGTAGAATAAGAAAGATGTGTGATATGTGTATAAGGTATAATGGGGAACATTTCGAACAGTCTCCGTAATTTCTACACCCTGCATAGCCTTTTTTTTCTAATTTAGTTGATAGTAAGTATTTGACAGAATACAGTTTTATTGTCAACATTAGAAAAATAATTAAATTGTCGTCATATGTATATATTTTTAGTTTATATTTTGCCTTTGGATTTCTTCGTGTACATTTCTTAATCTTCTTTGAAAGTAAATTATGTTTTTTTTCATGCACAAGTTTCTGTACATCCCTTATACCGATTCTCAGAGCTTTTGTCACTGACTCCTGGATATTAGCTAGTGCATTTTAATTAAATTTTTTTTTTATTAGTTTTCACACCATTTTTTTGCTTACTTTTTTAATACATTTGTAATTTTGTATGCAATAAATAAATAATTATAGAATACTTGTTCACTTGTTCCAAAGAATACTCAACAAGGGATTTAATTTTAAAGCGTGTTTAAAATAGGTAAATTTTTTTATTAATTATATAATATATTTATTTTATATAATATAATATAAATATATATATATATATATATATATATATATATATATATATATATATATATATATATATATATATATATATATATAGCCTGTATTTTTCGCATGCATGGCCCTTAATTTTAGACTGAAATTTGAAGAAATCGGATAAGTAGTTTTTTAGCTATTCCGCGAACAGGCAGACAGACGGAATTAAGAAAACATGTTCAATTGTTTTTCTGATTTCACTATCTTAATCAGCAGAAAAAATGCTACTAGTTTGCATATCTCCAATAATAAGGAAGTTAGCAATGGTGCCGACTTAATCGGAGGCACCCTGTATATATAGCCTATATTTTTCGCATGCATGGCCCTAGGCATCTAGGGACCCTTAAACGCGAAGATCTGAAAAAATCTCACGAGGGAAGTAATAACTAATTATCTTAATAAAATTTTTTTGTTATCACAATACAAAAAAAACAAGTTTTCTGTGCATGGGATGGCCCGCATTTAAATAAATGACACTGTATAAGTAGTTAGATTATTAGATTCATAAAAAAATCTCACTTTCATTAAGTGGCTGTATAAACTGAACATATCCTGATTACATTTTGTGTATTTTTGTTTTTGCCAACCAAAAAATTTTAATTAAACATATATTTAGCGAATTTTCTTATTTAGTTCCTCGGCATTTAATATATAAAATAATATTAAGTGGCTATGTTAATAATATTGCGTAATATAATAAAAAAACTATTTTCTTTCTCCGTGTATATTTGTAAATAGCACATCGAGATTTAACAGCTTGATAAAAGAATCACACATTTTGGTATTCACTGTGTTTTCTGAGTTTAGTTACCTTTGGACCCGCACGATAAGGCCGCATTCGACTATATCAACAATTATTTCCGAAAGTGTGACATTGTTAATCTTCATTTCAAAATGAGACAAAAAAGAGGTCTTGAGATATATGTTAATAAAAGTCATTGTTCTTTTAATAACTAAAAAATAAGGGAAGAACCTGTTATCTGTTAACGAAAGAATTAGTGGTGTGATATCCCTTATATTTCTACCAAGATATTTTCTTATTTTCAGCAAATAGAGATTGTGTAGCAGAAACGGAGAAAAACGAAGATTTGAAAGTAAAAAGTAAAGAAAAATCTCGACAGAGTGATGGTAAAAAAAGTAAACCTAGAAAAGAATCATTCTCGAATAACCCAAAACAAAATAGTTTGATTAAAAACAGATCCACCAAAGATGCATTATCAGAAAAGAAGAGTAAGCATTTAACAAGTGCAAGTATTTCTTTAAATAGTCCTGTTTTTACAAACAAATCCCATTCAGCCATGTGTGACAATACAGGCATTATTAAACCTAGTACAGTTGATGATCTGTCCCAAAAGCCAAGTCTAAAAAAATTCAGGATTCCCAAAAAGTCAGTTGGTGCTCAGAAAACGTCTGTTTTAACTGAGGATGAAGAAGTATTTAAAAAATCGGACACTGTTAGAAAAGCCAACCTCAAAGATTCTGCTAATGTAATTGATACTCAGGTAATTAAGAATACATGTTCTGAAGATATTAGCTTTACAGAAAAACTCGAGTCGGCTACATTAAAAGTAAAAGGGAATGACTCGACTAAAACCGAATGGTTAAGTAACTTGTCTTTTCAAAACAGTCATTTGCACAAAAAATTCTCTAAAAAAAACAAACATAAATCTAGTAAAACTGATCAGAGAACTCCAAAGAACTCTGAACTTTCCACTGCATTGTCTGATACAAATACTGACATTAGCCAGAGTGAGTTAGCTCCAACAGATTTTAACCTTATTGAGAAAAAAGATACACCAAGCAAACTTTCACGGAATGATGACATTGACAACATTACCTCTTTGTCGAAGAGTCTAGAAGAGAAGGAGACAATAACATCAAGAAAGGAGGAATCTGAAAATCAAGAGAGCAATTTAAATTCTGAAGATTGTGATTCTAACATAGATATAAAGGTTGTAAAGAAAAGAGTAAGGGTAAAAAAAGCTGTGGTGAATAATGATGGTGATGTATCTTCCATTTCACAAGAAAAAATTGGACAGTTCAAAATAGTCAAATCACTAATAGAATCTGAAGAGTTAGGGGGCAATTTAATTGTTAATGGTAATGAATCTAACATAAGTAAGGACATATCAGCAGACACGGTTCCACCTGAAGTTGACCCTATTGAAGAAAAAGGATTAGATAGCGATGAATCTGATAATGTGTGTCTTTCGAGTCACAGTCTAGCTGAGTCTGAGGTTAAGCCTGTTAGGAAAAAAGGAAAACCAAAGAAAGATTTAGTCAGTGATGATAAAAATGGATCCTCTGTTTCAGAAGAGAAACTAAAACAGTTTGAAAAAACAAACTCAGTAATAGAATCGAAAGGTTTGGGGAGTACCTCAAACTTTGGTGGTAATACATCTAAGACAAGTAAGGGAGTTTCCAAAGAAACAATAATTCCAACTGAAGTTACCCCTATTGAGAAAAATACAATGTTGGAGGGTGACAAAGATTTTGATGGGAAGGAAATAAGTAAACAAATCGCCATAGAAACAGTTCCACCTGAAGCTACCCTGGTTAAGAAAAAAGGGAGACCAAAAAAGGTATTGGAGGCTGATAAAGACGATAAGTTTTCTACTCGACAAGAGACCTTAGTAAAGAATGAAATGGCACAACCAGAAACAGAACACAAAGTTGTAGAGGATGAATTAGTTTGTGACTATAATGAATTGGACGCCACTGAACATTTTAATCAAGAAGCTAGTTTTGAAATAGTTACTCCCGCGGCTAAGAAAAGAGGCAGGCCAAAGAAAAATGTTGTTCAGTCCTCAACTCCGCAAGAGGGTTTGGTGAAGAGGAAACCAGGACGGCCACGGAAAGTTATTGTTCATGAATCAAGTTCAGACAGTGACACCCCGCTAATTATGAAGAAGAGGAAAATTGACACTTTTAGTGGGAATAACCCTGAGGAGAACAAAGAGTCTAATTATATAAGTGCTGAGGAAAAACTACAAACACTTGACCAGTCCAACCAATCGATGAATATTTTGGATAATATGTTTGCAATTAGTGGTTTCAATGAGTCGAGAGCAGAAGAAATGTCACGTAATATGCCGCGGAAACCTGGTAGGCCTAGGAAAAGTGATGCTATGGCTGCGAAAAAAGTAACTGCAGCCTTGGAAACAAAAACCAGTGTCCTGCTTAGCGCCTCAAAAAAGGGTAGAATGAGAAAGGAAGTTGATTATTCGTTACTGGAAAATGATAACTTTTTGGATCTTGGTGCTAAAATCAAAAGGAAAAAATCAGCTCTTTCTGTGAAATCTGTCTATAAAGGTGATGAGCAGTCTGAAGATATGATTGATGATGATAATGATAAACCGTTTGTGCCAGATGCGGAAACCAATTTGGAAGAGGAATCGAATGTTCCTGACCATTCGGAAAACGCCGATAAAGAAGCGACGGAATCGACGAGGTATAAATGGACTGGAAATACAACGATGGCACTGAACCGAATATTTAGTACAATAAAAGGAAAAGATGTGGCAGAAGTAAGGTGAGAAATATTAATGTTTTTTTTTTAATTTTTTTTTGTAACGGTAACAACTTTTGCAATTTACAGTAGTGCCATGCTAAAGTAACCTAAAATAAAACTATTTCAAAATGAGTAATTATTTTTTTATTGGCGTTCCAAGTGTTTTAGTAAATTTGCAAACTACGCTGATGGTTTGAAAATTCACTGGCCGACAAGATTTTTCTAACACAGGCCAGCTCATTATTTTCACAATGGAAATACCCTCCCAATAATAAAAAAAAATATTCGGAAAGCCCTAATACGTACCATTTTTTAATAGCCTAATTAGAACCTTTTATATTGACAGGTAAACAATTTTATTGTGGGGCGGCTAAAATGGGCCCATTTTACAACGGAAAAATTACCTAGACTGGGTTGTTTACAACATTAGACATAAAATAAACGTTAAACATCACTCTTCTGTTGAGTTTCGAATTGAGTGGTTCTCTGTGTATCGATAAGCAAGTGTATGTGAAGACGAGAATGTCGAGTCAAACGCGCCGAAGTTGCAAAATTTCTCCTGACGAATTTTGTTATATTTGTGGAGAATTTCTGTTGAAATTACAAGCCAGGCCATTTTCCGAAAATGTAAAAAAGCCTACTTTAAATATTTTAGTATGTTAATTGGGTATCAAGATAAACGGGGGGCTCCCCATGTGTGCTGTGTTAGTTGTAGTGTATCATTGGTGCAGTGGATGAAGGGAAAGAGAAAAAGTATGCCTTTTGCAGTTCCAATGGTATGGCGAGAACCCACCAATCATTCCGACGATTGTTATTTTTGCTTGACAAAGATTGAAAGTTATTTTAAAAAGGGAAAGCACAATATAGAATATCCAAATTTGCAATCTGCCATACGACCTGTTCCTCATAATGCAAATTTGCCAGTGCCGATTGCGCCTGTAAATTGGCAAGCTATTGATTTGTGAGATAATGGAGATAACGCATCATCAGGCAGCTCAGAAGAACAGTGCACCGATCCCACTTTTACCACAGGTCCCAGTTCCGACGAGCCACATTTGATTGTTCAAAGTGAATTAAATGATTTAGTACGTGATTTGGGATTATCCAAGCAACAGTCAGAACTCCTGGGCTCCCGTCTTAAGGAATGGAACCTATTGGCCAAAGAAACAAAAATTAAGAATTTCAGTAAACGATATGATATGTTTTCTGAATTCTACAGTATGGAAAATTCGTTCTGCGCTTGTACTGATACAAACAGTTTAATGCAGTGGCGCTTATTTATAGATTCATCTAAATATAGCTTAAAAGCTGTGTTATTGCATAATGGAAATTTAAAACCCTCTATACCAGTTGCCCATTCAGTTGCAATGAAAGAAAATTATGAAAATATGCGCACGATTTTGAATAAAATAAACTACAATAGGTATAAATGGCAGATATGTGGGGACTTAAAAGTTATAGCGATTTTAGTGGGACTTCAGAGGGAATTTACAAAATATTGCTGTTTTCTTTGTTTATGGGACAGTCGTGTAATAAATCAGCATTATGTAACAAAAATTTGGCCAGAAAGAAGCGAATTTCAACCGGGATCTCAAAATGGTAAATTTATACCTCTTGTTGATCCCAAAAATGTCCTTTTGCCTCCTCTTCACATTAAACTTGGGCTGATGAAAAACCTTGTGAAGGCTTTGAATAAAGATGGTGATGGATTTAAATACCTAAGGCAAGTTTTTCCCCAGTTAACTGATGCCAAATTAAAAGAAGGCATTTTTATTCAGCCACAAATAAAAAATTGCTGGACGATATCAATTTTACGGAAAAGCTTACCACGCAGGAACTCAGAGCATGGAATTCATTTGTTAATGTAGTAAGAGGATTTATAGGCAACAATATGGATGAAAATTATGAACAATTAGTTAATGAACTCTTAGATGCCTATAAACCACTTGGTGCCAGAATGTCATTTAAAATTCACTTTCTCCATTCCCATCTGTCATTTTTTCCTAAAAATTTGGGAGCTCTTAGTGACGAGCAGGGTGAAAGGTTTCACCAAGATATCAGAACAATGGAAATTCGGTACCAAGGACGATGGGATCCAGCCATGATGGGTGACTACTGTTGTAGAGAGAAGATTGGACACCTTATAAACGGAAAAAATAAAGTTTAATTAGGGTTTTAAGTTAATATTTTTTTCGTTTGCTTTTCTCTTAGATGTATGGTATGTTTAATAGACGAAAACTGTAAACATAGTCAATAAACAGGGTTAAGAATTTTCTGAAATCATTTTTAAATATCGTAACATTCGATATGGTTCTACAACCTACGTGCTACAACTTTCTATTTGTCATTTTCGTATTTGGATAGGTCCATTCTATTAGATTATGCTATTCTGATTTGTGTTACAACAAAAAAAATTTTTTTTGTCGGCCAGTGTTATTTTTTTATTTGATTTACAAAAATACATTTTTTTAAGAGTTGTTAATTCATTTATCAGTTAATTTTAGTAAAAATATATCATTATTCCAACTTTTAAACTACTGTTAAAGAAAATTACTACTATGAAGGCTTAGTTATAAAAATGTTGTGTCTAAATCACTATTTGTGGATTTTTCCGATGTGGTAACCTAATTCATATTTACTGTTTCCTTTTCTAGCCATGATGCAAAGTCGGGGCTTGCGAAACGAAAAAAGAGATGTCAAATCAAGTAAGTATTAAGATCTATTTATTTGTTAGAATTGGATATCTTTTTATCATAAATATAAAATAACTATAAATTCCATTTTCAAATAGTGGCTGTAGTCATACAGATTGATCGTGTATAAGCGTCTTCAATCGTCTGCAACTGATTAAAAATAAATCAAAAATCACCCAAGATCAAGCGTCATCAACAAAATATTTAGAATAGAATAATAGAATATAATATATTTTTGCACCATTACATTAATGGTTCTGCACATCAATAAAGATAACAAAACATTTTATTTTTAGACAAATATCGTGTTTCATTTGATTTATACTTTATTACTTAATATCATAGAACAATACCATTTATACAACTGCAGTATACATTATTTAATCAGACATGTGACCATAAGTAGTTAAAGTAGAATTGGTACATTAAAAATACTGAATCTCAAAAACTAAGGTCTTTCGAACACATATTAATGTAAAGTTTTAGTTAAAAAAAATTGCATCGTCCATTTTTAGCAATCAAAAACAGAAAAAAATATTAAATTTTAAATATGTATAGCCTTAACATTTGTGTAACGTCTAACGGTTCAAAATATCGGATTAAATACAGTAAAAAAAACAAAATAAGGAATCTAATTTTCTAAATAAAAACAGCCAATGACGTCGCAGTAAAAAAATCGGAGGAGGGGGAATGGTAAAAGGGGTCGCGATCTGGCAAAATAGCAACACTCTGTAGATTTCTATAAAATGTGTTATAACCATTTCGTAGACATTGCTTAATGAAGTAAGAGATATTATAAATAGTCTTAAAAATAAAAGAGTAGGGGTTTATTTGGTCTTAACGTACAGGATTTTCCCGTATATTTTTCCACCCACCTAGAGAGTTTATTTGAATAGATACGGAAATGTCGTAAACACAAAAGTTGTTGGGTTTTTTTATGAAGATTTAGAATATTATATCATTAGTGCGAAAATATTATTGGAAATGTCAAATTTTGACAGGTTGTCAGTTTTTTTAAATGAAACACCCTGTATATTAAATCATATTCTTGAAGATCTTTTTTTCTAATTTCAAATATATATACTTTTAATATATTCTGTCAATTAGTTTTGGATATATAAGCGTTTAAGCATTAAAGAAATTGTAAGGTAATTTGCGCTAAAACATAGTGAGCCATGGTCAAGACAATTGCAATGAACGACGCCTTTTTGACGTTTACCGGTCAGAAGTAATTATTTACGAGCATTTTTAATATCTAATACGTTGGACGATGGGTTATTCGGAAGAAGAGAAACTCGACATGATAGAATTATTTTATTTACAGGGTAAAAATGCATGGATAGCTCTTAACGAATATCAAAGACCAACACCGACTCGTAGCATAATATTAAACATCGTTAAACAATTGAATGAAAGAAAAACACTTAAGCGAAAAGTTAGAATAGTGGAAAGAAACAATACCATAAAAAATCAATAATATAAAGTAGGTAAATAATAATATTAGCTTAAAGAACCAAGTTTTGGTTTTCTATATAGCCTCCTTGGTTTATAATGCATTTGTGAATATTCCTTCTAAATTTTCTGTGTGTGAATGCGTAGATAAAATGAGGTGATTGAGTGTTTAAATCGTCGATTGTTTGGACTATATTTTTTGCTCTAAAGATGGTTCTTGGCTTATTGTAGTATATCTTGTTTTTCAGATAACCCCACAAAAATATGTCCAATGGAGAGAGATCGGGACTGTTTGCTGGCCATCTTAATGGTCCATGTCTTCCAATCCAAAATGGATACCTGTCATTTAAAAAATTAGTGACCGGCTGGACATTATGAGGAGGCACCATCTTGTTGCCATATCAAATTAATATATGAATTAATCGGCAGTTGTTCTAAATGCCCCTCGATTTCATTTTCTAATAACTCCTGATACCTTTGTCCGGTTAAATTCCCATTTAAAAATATAGGTCCCTTAACATGATTTGTAAGAAGGCCATACCAAACATGTAGGGATCTTCTTCACTGAATTTTGACCGCCTGAAGAGCTCGCGGGTTTTCTTTTGACCAAAAATGCTTATTTCCCGGTTAAACATGCCTCCAGTGGTAAATGTTGCCTCGTCAGTGAAAATTATGTTTGAAAGATTTAGTTGGTTCATCATAACACGTCTTTCTATTTCGTGGCAGAAGTGTAATCGGTCTATTTTATTTTGATCGGTTAATTCTTGAGTAGGTAAAAACTTATATGGCTTATATTTATGTTTTAGAACTGAGTGGATTTTATGCCATGATTTGTTAAAAAAAGTGGCTGCATCGGGAATTGAGCGCTAAAGATTTTCTAAAACAAGAATAAATAAGATAAATAAATTTATTTTAATACAAACGTTTCAAAATTACCTTCAAAATATAATAAAATATTTAAATCTTCTTCAGCGTTTTTTTTTCTTAAGTGTTTTTCTTTCATTCAATTGTTTAACAATGTTTAATATTATGCTACGAGTCGGTATTGGTCTATCTGGAAACCGTCTATTATATTCGTTACGAGCTATCGATGCATTTTTACCATGTAAATAAAATAATTCTTTCATGTCGAGTTTCTATTCTTCCGAATAACCCATCGTCCAACGTATTAGATATTAAAAATGCTCGTAAATAATTACTTCTGACCGGTAAACGTCAAAAAGGCGTCGTTCATTGCAATTGTCTTGACCATGGCTCACTATGTTTTAGCGCAAATTACCTTACCATTTCTTTAATGTTTAAACGCTTATATATCCAAAACTAATTGACAGAATATATTAAAAGTATATATATTTGAAATTAGAAAAAAAAATCTTCAAAAATATGATTTAACATACAGCGTATTTCATTTAAAAAAACTGACAACCTGTCAAAATTTCACATTTCCAATAATATTCTCGCACTTACGATATAATATTCTAAATCTTCATAAAAAACCCAAGAACTTTTGTATTTACATTTCCGTATCTATTCAAATAAACTCTCTAGGTGGGTGGAAAAATATACAGGAAAACCCTGTACAGTTAATTAAATCTATCAAAAATCTCATAATTAGTCCTCATACAAAACTTATTAACCAATATATTAATGATAATATTTTTCCTTCAGTGCTAAAATGTGCCACGGTAACTCGAGTTTTTAAAAAAGGGGACGCGGAAGAGAATGATAGACTCATACCCATAATTTACAATTTTTTTAAATATTCTGTTGATGCAGGTTGTTAATTATTTCGAAACTAACAGTTTATTTTATCAGTGCCAATATTGTTTCTGAAAAGAAAAAAATACAGTCGTGGTTATTTTGGATTTTGTTTCCTGTATTATAGATTCATTCCATAGGCTACAGTTTGATGCAGTTCTCCTGGGTGACTTGAGCAAGGCGTTTGATTATGTCGACCATCAAATACTCTCGCAAAAGCTTACAAAATATAATTTTAGCTCTGAGAGCATCAAGTTGATAAGTTCATATCTACTAAATAGGAGGCAGATTGTAAGGGATAGTGGAGTGTCGTCAGAGGAAAGTGTGATAAATGTTGGGAGTTCCCCAGGGCTCAGTATTTGGTCCCCCAAACCATCTGGGAGATATACTCTTTTCGCTGCCGATACGACAATATCTTGTGCGTCGGATGATGTGAGGCTTCTGTGGCAGCAGAGAGTAGTTCAATCAGGAGAAGAATAGTATAATGGTGTTCTCTTTAAGAGAAATTGTTTGTCTAAGCGGAGAGTGCTAAATTCTTAGTTATGCATTTGGATTCAAAGTTACAATTGGGCATACTCATATATATTGATAACCTCAGCAAAAAACTTGGATGTAATCTTTTTCTATTACGTAATCTTGTGAACAATGTATCCACTGAAGTTGTGAGAGATGCCTATCTTGCCCTCTTCCATTCACATATCTCATATGCTGTGCTCATCTGGACAGGAACTAGCTGCATCTTTGCTTTACAGCATAGAGCAGTGGGGGTGCTGGTCTTGGTTATAGAGATGATTGCAGAGCAGCATTTATAAATTTGAAAATTTTTACAGTGCCATCCCAGTATGTACTTGAGAATTTTCTTTATGTGAGGCAAAACGAGAGCTATTTCAAAACCCATGAAAATGTACCTACCACAACACCAGATATAAACATAATCTGGTTACCCCAAACTGGAGATTGAGGAGGTGTCAGAGTGGTCCTGGGTACTGGGCAATAAGATTTTACAATGTTCTGCCTGAGTTTATAAAACTTTTGCCTCTTAAACATTTTAAAAGTAGGATTAGGGATGTTTTAATAAAATACGCATTTTATTATTTTTTAATTTAAATTTATATTTCATATTTTGTGACATATGTAAGCATGTATGTTTATGCATTAACATGAATAAATTGAGTATTGAGTATTACAGTATAGTGTCTGCAAATTTGAATAATTTATCTCTAGGAATGTACATGGTCCCTGAAAAAACTAAAAAAAAAATAAAATTTTGAGACCCTGTATAACAAAAACGAAAGTCTGGCGGACACATGTTTTATACAAACTTTTACTCTTAAAACGTATGTCCCTCTTTTTTAGCCAACTATTAAAAAATACGCTGTATAACCTGGTTTCATTTAAGTATATAGATAATCACTACATCTTTGACAGCGCACCTAGTGACATCCTCACTGACCACAACAATCGACTATGCAAATTCTAGCCTTTATGATTTCAAAGACATTTTTTGCTCCAGGATATCCGTCTTTTACAGATTCTGATATAAGGTAGTATCTCAAAATGCCGCGAACGTTAAATGTGGCAATTAAAATAAATTTTTCCTGTAATAAAATGCGACACATACTCTTATTTGCGCTTGATATATGTCTGTTATGTTTCAGTACTGATTTTTTGTATGATGAGGAAGGATCATCGTTTTGCATGGTATGCAAGGAAACTATAATTAATCGAGACTGGCTAACTCACAAGAGGAAAATCCATTATAATCTTGCTTGGAAGAAAGGAGATTCGCCATTGGTAAATACAATAATTGTGATAATTAATTTGTGTACTGTGTGTACAGGATGTCTCTTATATTTCGACCTCTATTCCGGTTTGTATTAAAACCTTCTATAAAATAACATAGTACAACATTTTTTTCGGAGGTTTTAAATGTTCATATAAAACTACTTTAGGGCATGACCCAAAAAGTTATGTTGAGTAGGTTTATTGCTTTCTATTTTGGTTGGTAATAGGACTGAACTTCATGTTTTTTACAAGTTTTTATTTAACTTAGCTTATGTGTATGGCTGAGTGAAATCATGTGATCTAATAATAATAATAATAATACATTTATTGTTATAATGCCGTTACAGTATTAAAACATACATGTACAAACGAAAATTAAACTACTGGCTAACAATAGGCCTTGTATTAATAAAAAGATTTTAGGAAACAGTATAGCTAAATAATATTTAGACGCGATGCATAGGAGATAAAAAAAATATGACTAACGGAAAAGAGTGAGAGAGAGAAGCAAAAAATAGTAAGGAAGAGAAAGAAAAAAAGCGCAGATAAAAGAAAGAAGGGAAATATGTAGGTATGTCCTAGATACAGAGGGACGATTTCTTTTTAAGTGTATATAAGATATTAACGCGTTTGGGCAGCAAGAAGACCTGACTTGAAGTGTCCTTAAAAGTCCGGATCGAATTTAAAAAGTTTATAGACACCCTTAAAATACCAAATAATTTCCAACTCATCTCTCTAGACGTAATATCCTTATATACAAACATTCCGAATAAACGTTTAAAACAAATCATTAAAGAAAAATGGAATCAAATAAAGAATCACACAACACTCACTTGCACAGAATTCATAGAAGAGATAAACCTCATTCTTTCAAACAACTATTTCCAATACAAAGACAATTACTTCCAACAACTTGAAGGATGTGCGA
Organism: Kuschelorhynchus macadamiae; assembly: GCA_030620095.1. Lineage (NCBI taxonomy): Eukaryota > Metazoa > Arthropoda > Insecta > Coleoptera > Curculionidae > Kuschelorhynchus > Kuschelorhynchus macadamiae. The sequence goes on along the minus strand of JAUTXW010005152.1, from coordinate 69,656 downwards.
TGGGTTCACCCATCTCTTCCACCGCAGCCCAAATAGTAATGGAATATCTAGAAGAAACACTGTTACAAAAAGCCAATGTACCAATATTATTTTTTAAAAGGTACGTGGATGATTGTTTATTAGCAATACCAAAAAATAAAACAACGGAAATTATCTCCCTCTTTAACAATTTTCATCCAAAATTGCAGGTTACTTCCGAAATAGAAAATGATGGCGCTATAAACTTTTTGGATTTAACATTAATAAGAGACCACAAAACAAAAGGCATGAAAACTAAGTGGTACACCAAAAAAACCTGGTCCTCCTGCTACCTTAATTATAATTCCAGTCACCCAAAATGTCAGAAAAACTCCGTGATGATAGGGTTAGTTGATCGTGCAATAACACTAACATCACCTATATACCGAGTTGACATTCTAAATAAAGTTAAAAACACTCTCTTAAAAAATCATTTCCCACTAAAAGCCATCGAACGAATTATAAAGCGAAGAACCCATAAATTATACAATGGCACAAAACATATTGTAAATAATCGTGACAACAATAAAACAACTACATACATATCTTTGCCATACACTGAAGGTTTTTCTGAAAAAATTAAACACATTCTCGGTAAACACGATATAACCGTATGCCACAAATCTAACAATACCCTTAAATCTTTATATACACCACTAAAAAGTCAGACACCAATTAAAAAACAATCAAACGTAGTCTCAGCATTCCCTGCCTAAACTGCCCCAAAAAATATATAGGCATGACCACACAATACCTATCAAATAGACTAAATGGGCATAAATATACAAAAAATACTTCCACAGCACTACATAAACACGAAAGAGATATGGAACATGAATTTGATTTTTCGGGTACAACGGTCTTATCAAAAGAACAACATTACCATAAACTGACATTCAAAGAAATGGTCGAGATAAAAAAAGAAAAAAATCGATCGGAAAGACATTGACAATCTCAGCCAAATATATCACAATCTAATTTAATTCAATTGTTATAAACTATTTCCATCAATCATAAATACATACTGTATACTGTCAGACTCACACAAATACTTTTAAAACAACACGTATCCACCAATAGTGTCTACAATGTAAATATAATCAAAAAAACTAAATATATATATATATATATATATATATATATATATATATATATATATTTATATATATATATATATATATATATATATATATATATATGATATATATATATATATATATATATATATATATATATATATAATATATATATATATATATATATATATATATATATATTTAGGCAAAGCAACAAAGTGTTTTAATCTAAGGTCCCCTCTCTTTGACTACAGCCCCACTAGATTTAGCACGTTTTGTTCTAACTAGTTAGTCACAACTACCCACCCTCTCGCTATATATATATATATATATATATATATATATATATATATATATATAAACAATATAATTCTTTAACCAGTGTATCACTTACCTCCACTCCGCCAAGCAAGACAAAATAACATCTTTCTCAAGGTATGTACTGTACTATTTTAACTAAATGTTTTAATAATTTTAATGCGTGCCGTTATACCTAATTGTTTTTATTTTTTAACTTCCATATATACACTTTCTGTATTTAATTTTTAGATGTGCAGAAATAAATATTTTGGAAAAGCCTAAATATTTTGGAAAAGCCTGAAATGGATGTTTATAAATTGTAAGATTTAAGTGTATATATATATATATATATATATATATATATATATAAATATATATATATATATATTATGTTATAGTTACAATGCAAAAATGGATATTCATAGTGCAATTTATGATTTATACACGTCAAAGACTAATATAATCCATCAGAAACTTTTTAATATTATAGACTAAAAAATATCATCATCACTTAAAAAGTCCTCATCTTCTGAGTCGTCCTCAAATGGCGCAATGATCATTGGTGCTATTTCGACATCTAGAACTCGTTCTCGATTCCACCAATCCCATATTCATTTCTCCGTATGCTCCACAGATTTCTTTCAGTACTCCGGCGTAATATAATTTAATGAATCTTACCAAACAATTTGCACTTCATCTGATGTAAGACCATCGTTCACGTGTTTTTCTTAATATGATTTTGCCCCAGCCCATATTAATTCTATTATGTTAAACTGGCAATGGTATGGCGGCAGTCGTAAAACCTCATGTATTTTCCCGTAATATTTCATCTACTTATATTGTTAAACTGGCAATTGGTATGGCGCATTGTCCAGAATGATTAAAGATTATCAAATTTGGAATCAGTTGTTCTTTTAACCACTTTTCAAACAGTTCATATTATCATGGTAATCCATACTTTTGGATGTTGAAGAAAACAGTAAACTTGCACCTGGGAGAAATCCTGTTGAAGAACCTACATGCAAAATGATGTTCCCGTCCCACATCCCTTTTTTCTCTTGACACTTTTTACAGACTCGTCCTGCCAAGATTTCGAACCATATCCATTAGAAAATATCCAAGTCTCGTCTAAAAATACCACTTTTCTAAATTTTGAATTAACATTTTCCGTGTATTTCTTTAAAAACTGGATACGCTGACTTGCTATATGTGACAACTCGCATAAAAATCTTCGTCCAGTCCTTTTTATATCGAAAAGCCAACATTTTTATTAATTTTGACAACGATTTTAGTCCAATTTCCAATATGCTTCGATTTTTTAAAGCTTCTTAAAAACTTCAAGGGTTATATTAGTTTTGGATGTGTATAAATCGTAAATTGCATTACGAACATCCATTTTTACATTGTCACTTAAGTCTTCTGTCTTTGGCTTTTTTCGTGTACATTTCTTAACCTTCTTCGGTAGTAAATTATGCTTTTTTTCATGCACAATTTTCTGCACAGTCCTTATACCGATTCCCAGAGCTTTTGCTACTGTCTCCTGGATATTGGCCGGTGAATTTTCATTTTCGTAATATTTTATTTTTTACTTTAATACCATTTTTTTCGGTTGTGGATGCAAAAAACCCGAAAATTGTTTTCTATTACTCATTTTATCACTGACTTTGAAGTGACATCTCTCAAAGATTTTTACAACTGCTGGTATTTATATATCTATCCTCTTTTTTCATATGAAAATATCATAGGTCTATCTAATTCATCTTCCATCATCATTCATCATCATTTTATGCGGAGGATATGATTACACGTAATAAAAGAAAAACAAACTTAAAAAGTTTGTCGTTGATAAATCGTATTACCCGAACAATAACACTGCTTTTGACTATATTAGTAAATATTAGATTGAGAAGAAAAAGTGAAGTGAACAGGGATGTGCCTTTACGCGTGGACAATGAATTTTTCATTCTTTACGTGTAAAGACATAAAGAATGTAAATATTAGTAAAGATTCTAAACTTTGTAAACAATGAATAATTTCAATGTCAAGTTACAGTTCAACCTGGTCAATAAAAAAGAAAAAAAGTATTCTGCAGCCTATGACTTGGGAGAGTATCTCAGTGAAAGATACTGACTTGCACTTGCAAATGTGAGTTAATAAATGTTTAACAATATTCTAGGAGTGTTATGTTTTTGGTAGCCTATATACTCTGACTTGGGAGAGTGTCTCAGTGAAAGATTTTGACTTGACTTGTAAATGTTTTGTTTATGAAGTTTTCACAATATTCTAAGAGTGTGTATTTGTTTTGATTACTTTTTACAATTAGCTTTTTGTTGAGATGCCCTCTTTTGCTGTAATTTTTATTATTAAAACCGAGCATGATGTTATAATGTCTGAATAAATTTTGATACCTCCTAATCTTTGATATTATTTTGTACATTATGTTGTGTATTGTTTTTGATATCCTTGTTGTTCTTATATATGACTGTTTTCTCTCTTTTTTATTAACATTTATGAGCTTTGTCAACAAGAAATTTTCTTCTGATAATAGAGCATTTTGAGTTTGAGTTTATTATACATTGAAAATAAGCGACAAAAATGAAAGTGACGATTATTAATAATAATGTACCTATGTACCAACTGCCAAATGTTATTATAGTTTTATAATAATTCGTATAAGTATGTTTATGTTTGGAGTTTTATATTTTTTTTATATCGCATTACTGCGTTTTGTGGTTTTATTTTGTTTATTTAAGTTACGTAATACATATCATGCCTAATATGTAGGTTGATATTCAAGAGTAACTAGTACCAATATATTTGTTTTATTTAAATGTTTTATTCTCTTATTTATCGTTTAGCCTATACATTTTGATTTCAGTTTTCATTTTTTATCTAATTTTTACTTTGTTTTGAATTGTTTACAATGTTTACATTCTTTACGTCAAAATACGGTCATGTAAAGAATTGATTCTTTACACGCATAAAATTACGTAAAGACTACACGTAAATTATACAGCACATCACTGGAAGTGGACGACACTCTGGTAGGTTGAAAAAATAGTTTTTAGTCGTAACGCAAGACTTAAGTTCAGATTTAGCATATCATCATCATCATATTCCTTTTACTTTACTTAAGAACTATAAAGGTACAAGCATGATAACCTTAATTTGATCCGCGTTCCTAACAATTTTTTTAAAGCCAGTTTTGTTCCACTTCCATTACTATTTTTTGCATTTTAGTAAACATATAAATGATGTCAATTTTAAATATGTTGTAGTGAACCTGCTTTTTAATTTTTGTGGACTTGAAAATATATGACCACCTACACTTTGACCGTTAAAATTTTAAATAAAAATGATTAAGTTTCAGTTTTAACCACTTTTAGTTAGATTTATAAGTTTGACCTTGATCAAAATTTCAGTTCAATTTAACTACTTTTTTTATAGCTTAGACATTTTCTACACATGGACATAAGTAGGAAAAGTCTCTCTAGAGCTTTGATTTTTTACTCTGCCTTTTTATTCCAAAGCAACTTTATAAGTTTATTACATGGAATGTAGCTCATAACTATAAAAAAATAAATAGAAAACAGTTGTGAGAAATGAAAAAATTCCTATGCTATAATTTAATATAATATAAAAACTAAGTTAAACTGATTAAAAAAATTTAGTTGTTACAAGTTTTCGAAAGACTAAAACGTTTTAAAATGAAAAAATAATGTTGAGCAAATTTCTTTTTTAGTGTTTTTCTCAGTTCAATAAAAGTATCTAAATTTACTTGATTAAAACAAATATTTAAAATATTTTCATACCTCACATTCAACGCAATATTCCGGTACATAACGTAAAGAAAATTATTAAAAGTAAAAATAAGAAAAATGTATCATTTACCGTAAGTTTTTATAAAAACATAGCCGTTGCACAAGTGTTTTCATCCTGTGGGGTCTCATCAGTGCGCCGATCGTTGAAAATTTTAAAATTTCCCAGTTTGAATGACATGTTGTTCTGATAATACTCTTGCCTCGCCGTCTCATTTGGAACGATGAAGGCTAAAATAGCTGACTTAGAACAAAAGCGTGAGGCATATTGGGAAATACATTATTTATGTCTTGTTATTTTTTTAAATTATATTTTATTCTTCACGTGTTCTTTTTTTATCAGGATATATCCGATCCAGCAGTCGTACTGAAGGTCTTTGCGCAGCTGCGAAAAGAACGCGGTACCCTGAAATGTTACAAGTGTAAAAAGCAGATGAGTCAGTCGAAAGCCTTCATGGATCACTTGGAAATATGTAACGGAGTGGTGAACGCTGGCGGTTCTGTAACCTGTGCCGTTTGTAAACTGGAATTGCGAAAAAGCGAGTGGCAGTATCACAAGTACAGGGAGCATAACAATTTGGCTTGGAGAGAGGGCGACCCACCTCTGGTAAATACAATTTCTTTATTAAAGACTTAAGTGTACACATGCGGAAGTAATAAATCAAAAATCAAAATATCTGTGTACTATACAGGGTTATTCACGCAACCCGTTCATTAAAAGTTTTTGATGATGCCATTTAGATAAAAATTTCAAATTTTGGGATTAAGGTGAGGTCAAGGGGTACTTCTTTTTTGAAATATTTTCAACTTCCTGTCACTTCCGGTTTAACCGGAAATTGGTATCAACTTGCTTATTTTAAATGGAACGCCCTGTATTTTATGATATTTTTGGATTTTACGGAGAATTTTAATGCTATTTTATGTAGCATGTCCTATACTTAGTTTCAAGAGTTATTAAGATATTTGACCTTGAAACGATTATGAGCCTTCGGGGTACCAAATTTTATAATCTCATATTTTTGTAAATTTTGAAGATATAATCTTCATATTTTGCAGACGATCGGTAAATAATCTTAGGTTTCTATTTTTTTTTATTGAATTTGTCTATTTTTATACAGGTTGTCCTAAATTCAGCGGCAAACATTCACATTTTCAAAGCCGCTAAAGTCCGTTCTTTTAAATCGGACACCCTATAACTTTATGCACTATCAAATGTTGATTTTAATTTTCTATCGAACTGTATTAAGGTTCCCTATACCTATTTGTAACCATTTTCGAAATAATCAGGTTTTTATTAAACTATCATATGTATTTGCTAAATGCTCACACCCTCCCGTAGTTAGCCATGGAAAAACAATTGTTGTGCTTTTCTATTAAACATGAGAGCTGAAAAACATCCTCATTTATCGCCAATGAACAAGAGAAAATTGAAGAGGATTGAAACGAAATTTTTTCGTTTCGGAAAAGTTAAAGTTATAAAAAATGTAATAAATTGTTTACATTATTTTTAACCATATCTACTAAGTTCGAGACTGTTCTAAACTTGTTTTAGTGAACTTAAAAATTATAGCAATCTAACAATCAACAATAAATAAATAAAATAATAAAATTGAATTATAACAAATGTTCTGTATGCTGTCCGTTCATTTGAAGACACATTTCAATTCTTGTTTGTACAGTTGCTGTGGCCCGTTGAATTTGTCCGTTTTCTAATTCGGCAAAAGCTGTTCGTATCCTGTCCAGTAAATCTTGTTGATTATTTACTGGGGAAGCATAGACTTTACCTTTGATAAATCCCCATAAATAAAAGTCTAGGGGTGTTAAATCAGGCGATCGCGGGGTGTCATCTCCAAGGGCCATTGGGACCAATCCAGCTATCTTCAAAAATTCGAGATAATTGGAGATAAACTGCAGCGGAATTATGTGCTGGTGCCCCATCTAATTGATACCAATAATTTTGCAGCTCACCAATAGGAATTTCTTCTATAAATTCAGAAACCGTCCCTCGAGAATTTCCAAATACTTATCACTGTTTAAATTGTCTTCATAAATACAGTACCGCACCTGATCATTTAATACTATACAGAAAACATTGAAGCTAAACCCCTTTTTCTGCTGCCCAGAAATGTTCGTTTCTTCTATTTGTTATTCCTTCTCTAGAAAATTTCGCTTCATCGGTCCAAAATATTTTTGAAAGGAATTGGGGTCCTCTTGAATTTTCAAAAACATGAATTCGCAAAATTCTACTCGTCGGACGTCATCACCAGGTCTCATGGCTTGCACGTTTTGGAAGGAATAAGGGTGCATATGATGTTCGCTCAAGATTCTTTGGACAGATGAAGAAGAAATTCCCAAATCGTTTTCTGCAGACGGTATTGAACTTTGCGGGTTTGCGTGGAAATAAGCTAATGTGTTTATTACGTTATCCTCGGCATTTGTCACTGGTTTCGGAACATTTTTTGTAACTTTAACCTTGCCAAAACGCAAAAAGTTCGTTTCAATCCTTTTGAATTTTGACTTGTTCATTGGCGGCAAATCAGGGTGGCGTTCATTAAATACACGACACGTTCTCTCCAAAATTGTATAACATTCTCCATGAATATAAAATAGATTGAGAATATCAGCGTTTGAGTATTCTTCCATTTCGATTTAGAAGATTTAGTTTATCACTGACAGCTTTCGATAAATAACGCATACTAATCATCTGTGATATTGGATATTGGATCTCAATTGTTTTTCCATGGCTCACCATTGGAACATGTAAACATTTAAGCAAATACATACGATATTTTTATAAAACCCAATTATTTCGAAAATTCAGTTCGATAGAAAATGAAATTCTACATTTGATAGTGCATAAAGTTATAGGGTGTCCCATTTAAAAAAACGGACTTTAGCGTGTTTGCATGTGTGAATGTTTGCCGCTGAATTTAGTATAAAAATAGACAAATTCAATACAAAAAATAGAAATCTAATATTATTTACCGATCGTCGGCAAAATATGAAGATTATATCTTCAAAACTTACAAAAATATAAGATTTTAAAATTTGGTACCCCGAAGGCTCATTTTCGGTTCAAGGTCAAATATCTTAAGAACGCTTGAACCTAGGTATAGGACATGCTACATAAAATAGCATTAACATTCTCCGTAGAATCCAAAAATATCATAAAATACAGGGTGTTCCATTTAAAATAAGTAAGTTGATACCAACTTCCGGTTAACCCGGAAGTGACAGGAAGTTGAAAATATTTCAAAAAAGAAGTACACCTTGATCTTACCTTAATCCCAAAATTTGAAATTTTTGTCTAAATGGCATCATCAAAAACTTTTAATGAACGGGTTGCGTGAATAACCCTGTATAGTACTTGACCAATTGATGATTACTTAGTTTGATGGAGTGGAGTTTTCGAACATTGTTAATTAATTTCAGAAGGTTGTTAGTTTTATTACTTTTTAATTTTGGCAACGCTTGTAAATCTGATTGTGGGAAGAATTCATGAGAAACATGTATTTCGGTTTCCCTAACGAACCTAACTATTTACATAGAAAAAATACATCGGCAATACGAATTACCTTTTATTATGACGTACTTAAAAAAAATTGCATTTACAAAAAACAACACTTACCACATAAAACCATAAGATCAAACGAACTTACCAAGTGATGTTCGATCTTGATTATATGAAGGCCTCGTCGAAATAAATAAAGACATATGTAGTACCTCCGCCTCTGGCCAATACGTCCACAATCTTGGAAGCTAAGCAAAAAAGAATCCCTTCGTACCCTTGCCTAACTCTACCGATAGTATTCAGTCTAGTTTAAAGTCGTTGTTGCAACACAATTTGGGTTTTTTTTTTTTTTTAAATATAAAAAATTGGGTTGTTACTTTATTTATTTCCGAGGCCTTCATATAATCAAGATCGAACATAACTTGGTAAGTTCGTTTGATCTTATGATTATATTCGGCCTCGTCTCATAAATAAAGACATATGTAGATGTTTAAAGAAGTTGCAACAACTAATTACTTCAAAAAAATATATATATATATATATATATATATATATATATATTTTTTAAGTTAATATGCAACATTAAAGAACATAAAACAAAACATATGCAAATCAACAGTCTAAAAAAAAAGAAAATTTTTCTTATGGGTATGTAAGCATAATAATGTAATAAATATGTAATTTATCACAACAGTTTATAACACACTAATCTTACAACAACAAAGAAAACATAAAAATTAATATCATAACATATAATATAAAGGTTTTGGTAAAAAACAAGACAAACCAAATAACAAACATCTTTCCAACGAACAAATTATTATTTATGTTAATTATTATTTTAATTTACAAACTAAGAATTGTTTGGGCAAACTCTTGGTTGGATATCAAAGGTCTATTGTAAAAATTCGCAAATGTCCTAGAGTTTTGGGTCCAACCTGCTGCCAATCTTATGGAGTCAAAACTTACACCTTTTCTGGCTGCTGCTGATGTTACAGCATGCCGTGTGCTGTGAGCTGTAAATTTTGATATGTCCAGACCACTTTTTTTCAAAATGTGTTTTATGCATCTTGCGATGGTTTGCGAGGTGGCTTTGTGATATGGTTTCTTATATGTGAGAAACAAGGATTTACAAGAGCCTCTTAATTTCTTTGTCTTTTCCAAATATTCTAGGAGAGTCCTAGAAACACATATATTTGGGTTTTCATTAAAAAATGGCAAAACTATAAAAGGCTGACTCTTATTTCTGCCTGATGTCTTTATTCGACTTGGAATTTTTATTTCAATTCTCTCTTTTTGAATTATTATATTGTCAATATCAATCAGATTTAAGGTTTGAATACGCTGTCCCGTTGCCAATGCCATCAGACTTACTAGTTTTTGGGTAAGCATTTCCAAACTAATCTCACTATTTTTAAAGTTTTTTAAATAATTTATAACAATACCTGGGTCCCAGGTATTTTCATATTTAGCCAAGGTTGGTCTTTTCCCAAAAACTCCCTTAAAAAAACTTTTTAACCTAAAATCTTGCCCCAAGTCCGGCCCTGCTATTTGTGCAATTGCAGATCTGTAATTATTAAGAGTTCCATATGAAGCCCCTCTCTTAAAATGTGTGGTTAAAAACTCTAGGACAGTTTAAACTTCAACTTTAAAGGGATTTAAATTATTTGCTATACTAAACTCCCACCATAACTTTAAGGCAGCATTATATTGCTTTAATGTTGCGGGTGTAAGTGTAAGTAAAAAAATTTTTAGGATTAAAGATTAATGGTTCACCAACTAGTATTGACTTAAAAATAGGATACCATGGTTGTGAGACCCAGAGAGGAACAACTACTATCCCTTCCGCTCGATCTTCAATTATCTTTTGAAGCACCTTTAAAATCATACAAAAGGGTAACGCATAAAAATTTAGTTTGCTCCAATCCAGTGTAAAGGCATCTACTTTATGTGCCTCTGGGTCTCGCAACCATGATATAAACATAGGACACTTTCTATTCAACCTACTAGCAAATATATCAATATCTGGTTGTCCAAAACAATTTACAATGTTTTGAAAGGCTTTATCTGATAAAGACCATTCCGTCTCCTTGTGCACCTGACGAGAGGCCCTATCGGCTTCTATATTATGCTTTGTATTTATGTAGCTAGCAAAAATTAAAATATTTCTACTTTCACAAAACATCCAAATTTTTCTTGTTATTTCATTTAATTTATTAAATCTAACACTCCCTTTCTTATTTATACAGGCTACAGCTGTAGTGTTGTCAACACGACATAAAATATTGCAGTTTGATAATTTTGAAACAAAACACTTTAATCCAAAATACAATGCCAAAAGCTCTAAATAATTTATGTGCTCTACCTGTTCTTTATCTGACCAATATCCCAACGTTCTCTTTCCGTTGCAAAAAGCCCCCCAACCTGATCTTGATGCATCAGAAAATATCTCTAAGCAAAATTTAGACAAACTAATATTATTGGAAGTATTTATGTTATTTATAAACCAATTAATGTCAAAAAATAACGTCTCTGGTATTTTCATCTGTACATCATAGCAACCCTTAGCCTGTTTTAAAGCGATATGTTTACAACGTTCTAGGGATTTTAAATGAAAGTACCCATATTTTATCGCTGGGCATGCTGAAACCAGTATGCCAATAAATTCTGCAAAGTCTCTAATCTTAAATATTTTTAATTTTAAAAATTTTTTGCAAATACAAGATATTCTAACTTGCTTTTCAGTTGGTAATGATAGTTCCATTGAAAAAGAGTTATAGATAAAACCCAAAAATTTACATATTTTGCTAGGTATTAGACTGCATTTTGTATGATTAATTAAAAAACCTAAATATGTTAGAGTCTTAATTGCTAAATTTGTATTTCTGCTACATTCATTATATGATTTTCCAAAAATCAAAAAATCATCCAGATAAACTACTAAAAGGATCCCCCTTTTTCTTAGCATACTAACTATTTTAAAATTTTTGTGAAAATGTAAGGTGCACAGCTGAGCCCAAAAGGTAGACACTTGTATTCATAAATTACATCCTGGAATATAAATCTTAGGTATTTTTTTATGTGCTTCTCGTACTGGGACCAGATAATAAGCATCTTTTAAATCAATGCGACACATAAAAAAATGTTTTCTTATTAGCCGGACAACTACCTTATTATCTTCTATTTTAAAATGTTTGTTTTCCACAAAGGAGTTAAGTTTTTTTAAATTTAATATTAATCTATAGGTCCCATCAGGTTTTGGTACAAAAAAAAAATTTTGAAATAAATTGTTTTTTACATTTCTTGACAGCTGATATTGCGCCTTTATAACTTTTTTAAAATTAAATTTTATTTTTGAGACCATTTATTCTCAGTGGGAATGAACTTTTGCACATTATTGGTAAATGGAATTGACAGTCCATTTATATAAGACCTCACTGTCCTATTTATAAATAAACTCTGCCACCTATGTACAAAATGTCTCAGGCGTAAAATACTTTCCGAGATAGCAATTTTTACCTCGGGGTTTATTGAAGGTGGATTTATTAAGGTACAATTTTCTGGAGGCAAATATCTTTCAATTAGACAATTTCTGGTTTCGTCATCCAGGCCACCAGTTAAAATATTATTCCATCGCAAAGCTATATCTGCATGGATGGGTTTTCCATACGAGTTCTTGGCTACCCCTTCTTCTCCCAAAATGGATAAAATTTCCATATTTAAATTGTTTCTGGATTCATCTGCAAGAGAATGAACCAGTTTAGTTAAATTCTCTTTAAATGTATTCATTGATATCACAAGCAATAAAAACTATTATCAAGTAATGGGAAAGAAAAGGCCACATAATCCATTTTCCACAAGTGGATATGGGTCCTGCTATCACAAACAGGTAAAACAACGATATACACATAATAGGGAATCTGTTATCATTACAACAGAAAATATGTGTCCTGCTATCACAAACAGGTAATACAAAAAAATATTATTTATTCCGTTATCACTAACAGAAAGACTGGAGGGTACCTATACCTGTTATCACAAACAGGCAGGTAGGTTTTAGACAACAAACAAAATAAAAAAAATGTTGTCCAAAAAATAGGTGTCTTTTAAACAAAAAATTTGGGGGGGGGGGGTAGCAACAACTCTTCTCCCTCAATGCGCCCTTCTAGGACTTATCCTTTTTCACAAAACATTGGAATTGAAATATATTTTACTTACTATTTTGACTTTCCCTGTGCCCGTCATTATCAGCTGTTCCACTTATCCCTGAAGCAGACGCAGGCGCCGTCGCGATAATACCAGGATTATTGATTATTTCCCTATCGGAATCAACAACAACAACTCTCACAGGCTGTACGGTGTCACCATCATCTTTGCTATCCTCATCCGATGAAGTCACAGACGTATAGTTGTCTACCTCTCTCTCTCTACAAACAGAACGAGACCGAGATCGAGACGGAGACCGAGAACGGTCTATCTCACTTTCGCTGTCACTGATAACACGACGTACAGGTGCCCGTATTTTACGACCACGACTTTTCTTAACCTTGCATTTTTCTTCAAGACTATTAAGCCTATTATTTAACTTCTTAAACAATTTATAAAAGCCCGACCGTTCTACCGACTGACTACGACTTCTTTTTCTATGTTTCGGCATAATTTTTACGCTTTTCTACAAAAAAAAAAAATTCTGAATTTATACTATCGATTTCGATGATTCACTTGCGACGTGAACGTATCAACACAAAAACGAAGACTGAATACTATCGGCAGAGTTAGGCAAGGGTACGAAGGGATTCTTTTTTGCTTAGCTTTCAAAATTGTGGACGTATTGGCCAGAGGCGGAGGTACTACATATGTTTTTATTTATGAGACGAGGCCGAATATAATCTCTTGAACTAGTCTTAGAAAATAGTGAATTTACTGTTGTTTACTTATGTGGGGATTTTAATCTACCCAATATTATCTGGAGAATGATGAATTTGGATCACGCCCTGTGGGTTTCATAAATGATAAAGTTAAATGCTTAGCTAATGGTTTTGCGTATCTAAATTTATATCAAACTAGTCGAATACTGAATTGTAGCGATAATGCTCTTGATTTGATTTTTTTTTCAATAAATATGTCAATATACAGATTGCTGATGATCCCTTGTTAAAATGTGATAGCTATCATCCAGCAATAATGCTAATGATGTAGCAAATGCCTTTGCTTCGCATTTTCAATCTTGCTACTCCTCATACACAGATTTTGAGTCAAATTTTTTACTACCTTATCATTCCATACATTTACACATGAAGAAATAAATAATAAAATAATGCATTTAGATGTTTCAAAGAGGGCTGGACCAGATGGCATATCACCTGCTTTGCTGAAGAGCTGTTGCAGATCACTTGTTGAACCACTAGTGATTATTTTTCAAAAGTCAATGGACGCCAGCTATTTTCCTGTAACATGGAAACATTCTAATCTTTTTTCTATATTTAAAAGTGGTGACAGAATGAATATTAACAATCATCGAGGAATATCACTACTCTCCGTCATACCTAAACTCTGAGGCTATTCTCACTGATGAGATTTTTGATACTTTCAAAAATTACATTGCACCTGAACAGGATGGTTTTTTCAGAGGTCACTCAACTGCTACTAACCTTGCAGAGTATCAAAATTTTCTTGTTTCCTCAGTCGAGGCTGGACATCAGATTGACTGCATCTATACTGACCTGTCTAAAGGTTTTGATAGCGTCTGCCATGCTTTATTGTTGCACAAACTATCTGAAATGGGTATTTCTGGTAATTATCTCGGATGGATCAAATCATATTTGACCCAGCGTCGTCAGCGGGTAGTGGTGCCTGATTCTGTCTCACGTGAAGTGTTTGTAACATCAGGCGTTTCACATGGTTCTTATCTGGGGCCTGTACTTTTAATTTTTAAATCGTCTTATTGTCTTTTGTATGCAGATGACCTAAAATTTTTTACTATTGCAAAGCCTGATTCTGAATGTTTGCAGTCTGATCTTAATAGATTTAACGAATGGTGTAATTCAAAGTACTCAAATGTTTGCAGTCTGATCTTAATAGATTTAACGAATGGTGTAATTCAAATTACTTGACACTTAACACATCGAAATGTAAATCTATAAGCGTCGAGATCCAATCAGAATAGTATATGCTATCAATAATATAAATATTGAAAATGTATCATCCATTAACCATTTGGGAGTAATTTTTGACACCGGCTTGACATTTAACCTTCATATTGATAGCATTGTTCTGAAGGGGTTTAGAATGCTTGGCTTTATTATAAGGACCACTAAACATATTTATGACACGAAGGCACTTATTTGTTTATACAATTGTTTGCTTCGCAGCATTTTAGAGTATTGCTCAGTAATATGGTCACCATTTTATGCTTGTTATGTAAATAGACTAGAACGAATTCAAAATAAGTTTGTTAAATATGATCCAGTCTGGATCATCGACGCAGAAATGCTTATCTGCTATTTCTTTACAAACTTATTAACGGTTTTATTGATTGCAGTAATTTATTAAGCTTAGTATTATTCTTAGTTCCATTAAGGCGTACAAGACAAGCTCAATTATTTTACGAACAACATCATAGAACCAACTATGGCCAAACTGCCTTCATTAACCGTTTAGTATGTAACTATAACAGCTTCTTTTCTTTGACTTTTCTTGAGTTTGACATTTTCTCGCTTAACCTATCTGGTTTAAAAAGAATATTAAACAATTAGTAAATCCCTATAAAATTTCGTTACCAATATATTGAGTTTTTGCTTATCTTTATACATAATCACATACATTATTTAAGTAGGTTTTAATAGTAATTTGTACCAATTAGAATGTTTCTTTCTGTAGTGTACTTGAGTGAATAAATAAATAAATAGATAAATTAATATAATATGTGATTTGCCGGCTGAATCTTTAGGTTATGATTATTATTTCTATGACTTGTTAGATAATAATAGTATAGATTACACCTTAGAAATGGGTTCCAAATGGAAATAAAAAAAACTTATTTTTCAAAAAAAGCAGCTCACAAAAAATATAAAGAAACAGGATCTGAGCAAGGTTATACTATTTTTTCCAATTTACGCAGTAAATGTAAAGATCTTCATTTATCCAGCCATAAAAATTATATAGACAATTTACAAGAAATGTTAATTGACAGCAAGAATTTTTGGAACTATGTAAATGGGAAACGTAAATCCTTTGATATACCTAATACTATGATATATAAGGATGATTCTTCAGATAATTCTCACAGTATGGCCAATTACTTTGCTGATTTAGCACACTCGGGTGTAATAAATGTGTTTGTATAAATGATTGTAATATTTCCATTCTTGATATATTTGAGTACTTAAGTAGATTAAATCAAAGCTAAATGTAGTGGCCCAAATGACATATCAAGTATTTTTTTTATAACACGAGATTTGTATTATCGCCGCTTTTAAAGATCATTTTTGATACATCTTTGAGAGCAGGTGTCTTCCTAAATAAGTCTTTAGTCCAGAACTATAGAGCAATTTCTAAAATATCTATATTTGCCAAGATTTTCGAAGCCTTAGTGACATCTAAGATTTCTCCTTCACTTAATAAGGTTTTGATTACTGAATAACATGGGTTTATCCCTAATAGGTCAACAGTCACAAATTTGTTGATCTTTGAGGAATATCTGTTGGATGCCTTGGAGAGGCGATATATACTGACTTCTCTAAGACATTCGACAGGGTTAATCATAATGTGTAATTTCCAAAATTTCTAGTATAGAAATCGGTGGTTATCTGTTATCGTGGCTTAAAAGTTTTATTACAAATCATAATAGATAGTTAAGATCAATAATTGTTTATCGTCTGAAATAAAAATACCATAGGGTGTTCCACAGGGTGGTGACTTGTCACCCTTACTTTTTAATTGCTTTGTTGTTAACTGCTTTTTAAATTGTAAGATTTTGTTATATGCAGATGACCTTAAAGTTTTTAAAAAAAGTTCTGTTTTGATGATTGCTTATTGATTCAGGAGGATTTAAGTAGAATAGTTGTTTGGTGTAAAGCGAATGGCTTAGAACTTAATACCAAAAATGTAAGGTAATGCGTTTTTCAGAAACACACCAATCATTCATAAATATACCATTGGGATGGATAATCCGGAGAATGTTTCAATTAATAAAGATTTAGGAATTCACTTTGGCCCTATTTTAAGTTTTAAATATCATTATGACTACATTGTCAACAAACCATTGAAACTTCTTGGTTTCATAAAGTGTGGCCTATCTGAAATTGAAAATGTAACTGTTTTAAAGCTATTTATTGTGCACTCATAAGTTCATTTCTTGAATATGCTAGTATTGTTTGGTCTGCCTATTACAGATGCCATAATTACTCTTTGAAGAAAGTAGAAAACAAGTTTTTGCGATTTATTTCTTTCAAGTTAGGGATGCCTTCAGAACAGGTTGTATACAATCAAATCTTGACTCTTCTGAACTTACCTGCATTGGAGAAACGACGAATATTATTGGTTGTAACTTTTTTGTTTAAACTGATTAGAGGTTTTATAGATTCCTCTAAACTGCTTTGTAAGATACCTCTTCATGTTCCTGGTAGAAACACTCGTTTCCAAAATCTGTTCTCTCTTGAATTTTATCAGACTAATTACGCATTAAATAAACTGTTACAAAGAATGTGCAAAAGTGCTAACGAGTACGGCCATGTCGACATTTTCCTTATTGCATTAGGTAAATATAAAATATATACAAAATTCAAGTGTAATTAAGTATTTTTACCTGTGGTTATAGAATAAGTTTGTAAAATCTTTAAAATGTTTAAACCATTAATGAACATTTATTTATTTATTTTAATAAAACATAAATATTAATAGTTTTGCAAGAACTCGAGGAGTTTTCCATTAATTCTAATACAATAATTCACTTTCTGTTCAATATGAATAACTGATCTTTTGACACCTCTTATTTTTAATGAAACAAAAGCATTTAGGATTCGCATTCTTAATTCATCTAAAGTCTGAATTTGTGTTTTATAAATAATGCACTTTAAAGTACCCCGTAAATAGAAATCTAACGGCGAAAGATCTGGAGACCTCTCAGGCCATTCTACAGCACTTCCATACACCATCCACACTTTTATTAACGCATGTTTTATTGTAGAATTTGGAAGATCAAGAGCTAGTGTTCCGAATCCTGACACAGCTATACAAGCAGAGAAAACCTTTGCATTGCGAGACGTGTAAGCAACAGAAAAAATCCGTCATGGGTTACCTATCGCACAAAAGTGTTTGCCAATTGACCGGCATAGAAATGGAAAGCGTTAAAGTATCGTGCGACTTGTGTGGACGGAAGGTGTTGCCCTTGAGTATGGACTCTCATATGAAGATACACCGGAAGCTTCCCAAAACGGATATTGTTGAGGAGGGGTCGCACTTTAACGTCGACGTGGATACTAGTGCGCCGAGGAAAGCAGCCAAACAGTAAGTCTTTATGAGTCGTTTCCTATTCGTGTTCTTAAGGCAATCACGGCATAGATATAGGTATATAGGGTGTTACAAATTCGAGGTACGAGCATTGGGATCTCGGAAAGAGTAAGAGATACGGGATCGGTTAATTGGGGACAAAGTTGTACATTTAGAAGCTCATTAATATACTGTCAAAAAATTTACAACAGTAAAGAGAGAGTAATTCCGAAGATATTCGTAAATAAAATCGAAAAATTAAAATTTGGTTGTTCTGATTTTATTTGAAAATAACTTAAAATACATTTTATCTTCCCATTACAACTTTTTGCTCTCTTTAAAAGTACAACCTCAGATTTTAATTTCGACTTTTGTCTACTGGCGTCAGTCAACAGAATATATATAGATAATAGATTACAACGTCTCTAGTTATAATCATATTCAATAATTTCAATTCATTTTTTTAAAAATTATTTTGGTCGCATTACATCATGTTTGTAATAATCCTGTCTATATTAATTAAAAATTAAGGAAACCAGATCATATTTTATTTATGGGGCGTTTTAAAAAGTTGTGATACTTATACTATAAATTTTTAGGAAAGTTTTTAAGGTCCTTTGAATATCATCGAATTAAAGTGTAGTTACCGTACATACTCAAAAAATCATACTAGGAAAAATCATCAGAATGCCAGAAATTTAATAAAAGTTTCCCAAATATATTAAATATGTTCTTGTTTTTTTTCTCTCCTTATTGTTATTTTGAGACAAGCTAGATTTACAGTTTTATTAATTCCTACATTGGCAATGTCACACTTGTTATTTTATATACTATTTAGATCTTAATATTATTAACTGAAATCTATTTTTAGGGCTCTTCGAGGGATTAAAACCATCAAAGGTGAATTTAGTTCAAAGGTAAGATTTAAAATAGCTGTTATAATTTGCTATATTGATTTTATATTTGACGTGTATTGCAAAATTGTTTATTACATAAATGTTCCTTTATTCACTGTCACTAGATTTTTATTATTTCAAACCAAATATCAAAGACCATACAATTAAGAAATGGTATAATTCTGAAATATTCGGCTAACATTAAATTAAAGGTTTTTTCTTTGCTTGGTTGTCTTTTAACTGAACATATTTTCATGTAACATTAAACGCTTCTTGAATTTGTTATAAATGATGTTGAGAACCCACATTCAAATACTTTAGCGAAGAGTCGTACAGTCATATGGAATATCTGATCCCTTACTTTCATGGGTTCGTAGCTACTTGTATGGTCGGACTCAAGTAGTGAAAATAAATAACCGCACTTCTGAAATGATCAACGTTTCATCTGGCGTTCCTCAAGGTTCCCACTTGGGACCAATATTATTTCTGATTTTTGTCAATGACCTATCACTGAGGCTCGCTGATTGTCGCCGCCTAATGTTTGCAGATGATCTAAAAATCTTCAAGTCTTACAAATAATGAAACTGACTCTTCTTTACAACTGAATATAAACAACATATATTCATGGTGTCTAGAAAATCATTTGGACCTGAACATCTCCAAATGTAAGATTATCTCTTTAAGCAGGAAAAAGCATCCTATTCAACTCACGTGATTAATCGTATAGAAATTGAACGGGTTAGCATGGTAAATGATTTAGGGGTCATCTGACTCTGAGTTTCGTTTTATCATTCATATCGATAATGCGGTCTCTAAAGCTCTTAAATTATTAGGTTTTATTATGAGGCAATGTTGGAACTTTAAGAACACTGAAGCTTTGAGATCTCTATATTTTGCTTTGGTTAGAAGTAATTTAGAATATTGTTGTATAATCTGGGCCCCGTATTACCAGGTTCACTTTAAAAAACTTGAGCGTGGACAGAATAAATTTGTAAATTTCTTATTATATAAGTTGTGTATTGACAAGTCAGACTTTGTTTATGGTGATCGATTGAAATTGTTGGGTTTAAATGATTTAGCAACACGAAGAATGATTCTTACATTGTGTTTTGGTCATAAATTGCTAAGTAACAGATTTGACTGCAACGATTTACTGTCAGCTATTAACTTTAAAGTTCCATCGCGTATTATGAGAAATAGTGACCGTTTTGCTCTTAACTATGCGCGTAACGACCGCGACGTCGGCAAAAAATCTCCAATAAGTAATCTTATGAGGTTTTTGAATTCACTGCCAACAGATTTTAATTTTGAGGCAAATCCATTTGAGTTTAAGAAAAAGGTTCAAAATTTGCTTCGACCTTGAATGTGTTTTATGTCTTACTATGTTTGTAATTACCGTTTTAAAAAATTGGTGATAGTATTTTATTTGTTTCTACAAGACGATTTTAACTTTTGTTTTCAGAATTGTTTTAACCTTAGTCATAGTTTAGTATTAAATAGAATTAGATTTAACGATGATTGACATTTGTAACACTATTTGGGCTCTGCCTGTCATGTGTGTATTGTTCATAAATAAATACATGTCCAGTAACACCCCAAGATTTCCAATATATTCAAAATTTCTTAGTTAAGGCAATTTCGAGCCTTAATTGGTTAGTTGAATCTAAATATAGTTTTTATGGTTACCCTATTTTTAAAATTCTATATAGCAGTCCCAAAAATATCTTATTTGTCTGACGATTAAGTTATACATATGTCTTTTTTTTTATTGTTAAGAAGACTATAAGATTTTAAGTATTCGGAAAAATCTTACGTCGCTACATGCAATTGTCCGGCTATTTATATGTCGAGTGTTTTTTATATTGTCTGGAATTTTACAGTGGTGGTTATATGTCATATTTTTAATTGAAGAGTCTAATATTCAATTTATTCTATTAATTAAAACTTTATCAGCAGTTTATTTAACAGCTTTATCAATAAGAACCAAATCTTTAGACAATAATAAATCATATTTGACTATTGACTAATGTTTTTGTTTTTAGTATTACGTTAGCCAGTGTGATTTTGAGGACGATTTCGTTATTAACAATTTGAAGAAAAAAGCCGCCGAAAGTTCCGATTTAACTTGTATATTTAACGCATGTGACTTCAAAAGCACCTGTGTAAATACAATGGTACAGCACCTAAATGCATGTGATAAGAAGCCAGATCAGGTAAGGTTCCTGTTCACAATTACTTTAACATCAGCGAATTTTGTGTGCAATTAAAAGGACAAAGTTTCACTAGTAAACAACTTGAACTAAATTATCTTGAAACCGTCTTATCTTATTTCTTTCGTACAACTTTCGACATTTTGAAGGAAACATCTATTCTTTATAAATTTACTATAAAAATCGTCTTGAAAATTTGACTTTATGAAGTCGACGTCAAACTAATTAGTCAATATGACAAGCCTGTAACTTTTTCAATTGTTTTTCGATTGTAATGAAATTTTAGCTGAGTCTAGATGTGTATTTCGGAATATCACCCTGAACATTACTTCTCAAAAATTACTGAAGACTTGATCATTATACAGGAAAAATTAAAACTTACTTTTTTGCTGGTATTTTTTTAAACCCCGTAAAACAATTGTGTGGTAAAATTTAGCCTTTATTGTAGTTTGGTTTGAAGGAAGGGAACACATGTTTTTTCAATCAAGTCAATATGTTTTCTAAGAGAAGATACAAATGTTTAAAGAAAGTATTGCATTTTTTAACAGATAGAGTATCGAATAGCTTTTCGTTGCTTAATAATGTTAAGAGCATTGTTTTCTAAGTGACACTATACAGTTACACAATTTTCAAAATTTGAACAGAAGATGAGACCAGAAGGTGTTGCATTGAATGACATGTATATGGTATACAGCGGATAAGCTAATTGAACCGTGCAGGATGTGATTAACCAATTACTGTGAGAGACATCAGGGATCAGGAAGACCACGTGTTACCAATAGACGTGATAACCGTTTTATAAATCTAACAGGTTTATATGTTGGTAGCATACTTTCTACCGTTATTAACTGTAGACTTCAAGATCTGCACGAAGCATCCAATGAAGGTTACTAGAAGAGGGATTGAGGTCCAGAAGATCCACTGTATGTCCTCGTTTACTTCCAGCCCGCTGTAGAGAGCTATTAAGTTTTGCTCTTACAACACAGAAACTGAGGGATAAAAGATTGGGCGAATATATTATTCACAGACGAATCTCGCTTCTGCGTGCGTTCACCTCACGGACGTGAATGTATCAGGAAGACCAGGTGTTACCAATAGAGGTGATAACCAGTTTATATATCTAACAGCTTCATGTGTTCGTAGCACACCTACAACCATCCAACGAAGGTTATTAGAAGAGGGATTGAAGTCCAGAAGACCCGCTGCATGTCCTCGTTTACTTTCAGCCTACCGTAGAGGGCGGTTAAATTTTGCTCTATAATACAGATACTGGGGGACAGAAGAGTGGACAGACGAATCGCGCTTTTGCTTGCACTCACCTGACGGAGGTGAACGTGTTTAGAGGAGACGAGGTGAACGATTTGTACAATGCTGCATACCTCAAAGAATCCCTTTTGGAGGCGGTAGTGTCATGGCGTGGGCTGGGGTCTCACTGCATGACCGTACGGATCTAGTCCTTATTAAAAATGGTTCTTTAACGACCGGATTTTTACAAAATACTTAGCCTAAGTTAATATTCAGCATTTGGAGTGTCCCACGCGGGGCCCAGGAGGGGGCCTTCCTTGTGTTTTTACTTTTTTGTGCTTTTTTCAAGTAAGTTTTTTCAATAAGCAATGTTTTATTCTAAAGGTCAGCTTTAAAGATGTTGAAGCTCTAAAATCTAGGTTAAAATATTAGATGTCGAAATTAAAATAAACAAATAACTTCAGATTCCATTGCATATCAGATTTTTCCAGAATCACGGTTCTAATATTAAATAAAATGCAGCATCTAAATCTCTCCTCTCTTTGCCCTTAGCTCTGCCCTCTCCAACTAAACGCCTAAGACGTTTATAATATATATACAGGGTGATTCATGAGGAAATGTCAATACTTCAGGTACATATTCAGGACCAAAAAATAAACATAAAAGTCTATATAAATAAGTGTCCGCAAGGCCTTAGTTCTCGAGATACAGGGTGTTAAAGTTTTTATTTAATTTTCCTATTTTTTAAATAAAATCTATGATAATGTAAATAATGGAGTGAAAATTGATATACGGGGGTTTTTTGGTATGGCAAATTCAAATCTAATATTAGTATTGCTCTTACTTGTAGGGGGCGCCACCTACATGTCTTTCTACTTCCTCGAACAATCACTACTTTTTGGTACAGTCTTGTATTACATTTTTGAGTAAAACAAATTATTCTCTTGCCATTTCTACGTCAAAAAGGTATACCTATTAAAAGTGGATACGACCAACCATTTTCGAGATATTTGGATTTAAAACAGTTTCGGCGCATGTGATTTTTTTTTATCAAATTCACATAAAGTATGCATGTATTGTAAAAAAATAGAAGTGTGCCTTGCCTGACAGAACAACTCCTGGTTGGTGTTCTCATCGTTTTTCCTGTTACTTAGCAATAGTAATGTCAGTTAATAATAAGATTTTGTGACAAATTTTGTCACTGTCAATTTCTGTTCATAACTTTTATTATCTAACAATAATCATTTAAGAAACTTTAGATCTAAATACGTCATTATGCCTGTGATATTCTCGCATCGTGAATATGCAGATATGATATTCGTCTATAGCTTCTGCAATGGGGTCGCAATTCAAACAGTCGCGGAGTACCAGCGTCGTTTTCCAGATAGAAGGGTGCCAGATAGAAGAGTTTTTCAACAAGTTTTCACTACTGCTGGAGAATCTGGGATGTTTCCAAGTGCGAAAATTGTATCTGAAAGGGATCGGGACCCAATGTTGAAGTAGAAGAGGCTATACTCAATGCCGTCGAAAATGATCCAAGCATAAGCACTAGGCGGATTGCAGATACTTATCAAATTACACAATCGTCTGCTTGGAGAAATCTTCACATTAATTGTTTATACCCATTTCATTTACAACGGGTTCAACATTTGCAGGAGGGTGATTTTGAGTTGAGAATGCAATTCTGTAAGTGGATTAATGAAGATCGAAGGTTGTATAGGTATGTTTTGTTCACTGATGAAGCACAGTTCACGCGTGATGGTATAAATAATCTTCACAATGAACACCGGTGGTCCTATGAAAATCCTCAAGCTACAGTAGAGCATAATTTCCAACATAAATTTAGCATTAATGTGTGGTGTGGAATGTTAAATGGTCATTTAATTGGTCCATTTATAATCAACGGTACTCTTACAGGAGAAAAATATTTAAACTTTCTTGAAAATCACTTGCGAAATCTATTAGAAGATATCCCCTTAATGTAAGACAAAACATGTATTTGCAGCATGATGGAGCCCCTGCACACTACAGTTTACTTGTAAGAGATTTTTTAAGCTAAAACTTTCCAAACCGATGGATTGGTCGGGGAGGTCCGTTTAATTGGCCATCTAGATCGCCAGACCTTAATCCTTTGGATTGTTGTCTTTGAGGATGGTTCAAATCATTGGTATATTCCACTAAAGTAAATACAAGAGAAGCATTATTGGATCGGATAACAAACGCAGCACAAACACTAAGAAATGCGCTCGAATGTATCTACAGAGCAACCCGAGCTACACACCATAGAGCTGACCTGTGCTTAGAAGCAAATGGTGGAATTTTTGAAAATTATAAAACGTAACGTAGATCTTATTAAAAACAACTTAATAATAACAATTTTAATAAAAATTAAATACCTTTTGTTTAGTTTATGTCTGAGGCACTGAATACACACCTCAAACAAATGTGTTAGTCTTTCATTTCAAAGCTTTTGTGCCAAGATGCGTTTAAATCTGGACAAAATAACAAACTTTTAAAATTTTGCCATAAAAAATTACATGCGCCGAAATGGTTTTAAATCCAAATATCTCGAAAACGGTTGCTCGTATCCACTTTTAACAGGTATACCTTTTTGACCTAGAAATGGCAAGGGAATAATTTGTTTTACTCAAAAATGTAATACAAGACTTTACCAAAAAGTTATGATTGTTCGAAGGAGTAGAAAGACTTGTTGGTGGCGCCCCCTACAAGTAAGAGCAATACTAATATTAGATTCGAATTTGTCATAACCCCCGTATATCAATTTTCACTCCATTATTTACATTATCATAGATTTTATTTAAAAAATAGGAAAATTAAATAAAAACTTTAACACCCTGTATCTCGAGAACTAAGGCCTTGCGGACACTTATTTATATAGACTTTTATGTTAATTATTTGGTCATGAATATGTACCTGAAGTATTGACATTTCCTCATGAATCACCCTGTATGTATACAGTAAGGCGCTCGCCACTACGAACATAGAAAATATGCGGATGATTTTGCCAATGACCGACTTATTGTATCTCATTCGCAACGCATATCGACGAGTTTACGCGTTATCGTATTCATGATTATTAATTTAAAAATGATTTATTTACCAGGCCGCAACAACTGCTTTGTCTCTCTTATAAAAAAAATAAAAATGTATTCTTAAAAAATGTTAACGAAACTATAAATTATTTCTAATAAAAAATTAAATTTAAGATAAATGTTCAAAAAACCCCCTTTGAATATTTTTGAAGAAAATATGATTTGTCTCATAAATAGAATAAAAATGTATTCTTAAAAAATATTAACGAAACTTAAAATTACTTCTAATAAAAAATTAAATTTACCGTAAATGTTCAAATAAACCCCCTTCCTGTGCTAAACAGTATCCGAGATTGTCATAAAAACGCCTTCTAACATTATAAAGTATGTTACGGTTAATATTCCTGAAAGAATTTTCAATATTTAATTGTAATTCTTGAAGATTATTAGCCCTATTCTCTTGGAAACCATAAATTTGAGATTTTACGCAACCCCAGAGAAAAAAGTCATTTGGCGAGAGGTCAGGAGATCGAGCAAGCTATAAGATGGTACCATATCCACACATAAGCCTATTTGGAAAGGTTGCATTAAAGTATTCCCGAACTGCTATAGTGTTATGAGCAGGGCAACCGTCTTGTTGAAACCAAATGCTGTTAAATCTTGCCCCTGTAATTCTCTTAATTTCGGGAACGATTTGTTGCTGAAAAAGGTCCAGGTTTTTAGGACCGTTCAAAGAAACATTGATTACAAATCGGCCAATCATATTTTCACCATCCATACCACCCCAGATATTTAATTTCTGTAGATATTGGGTCCTACCTATGTAAATTTTCCCCAGACCAATAACGGACTATAGCAGGGTTGTGCCGACCATTACAGTTTCACAAAACTGCATTCTCCTAGAATTGTCATGGGGAAAAATTTCATGGGTTTTTCTCACTTTATACGATCGATACCCGTTCTTTTTTAACACTCTTCCTACTGACGTCCTGCTCAAATCTACCTGTTCGGAAACAGTTTTAATAGAAATGGTCGGATTTTCCAAAACACTAGCCAATACCATAATTTCTTTCATCTGTCTTTCGTTATCGTTCTAGAAGATACACACCCGAATGTCTCAAAATTTTTTATGACACACAAAACGGGTACCGTTGAAACGATAGGAGCAGGCCTATCAAGAAATGTATTTATAAATAATTCTCTAACATCACGCACAGAATTGTCATTATAATACCACTTAATAATTTTAATTTTCTCGGATAGTTCGTATCCATCCTTTTTTTTAAAGAACTATTTATTTTCTAGAGAAACAAACTTATTACCTTCTGATGATTAAAGCAGAACGCAGAAAATGCAGATTTGCAGGACTTGCTATACAACCAAATAATGAAAATGTGTACAAGTACATTACAATAAGGTATTCTAAAAATAAACTAACATCGTCTCGCGCCAAACAGCAGACGTATGAACACTTCCAGTTTCCTCCGCATATTTCCTATGTTCGCAGTAGAAGCAAATATTCATCAATAATTTCTTTCTTCAAATTATTGATTTCAAGTGGTTCCTTTGAGTACTCTAAAGCTAGTGGTATGGGTACACTAGGAAACAATTTCACCTTCTTTTAAGTGAATATTCTTAATTTTATCTAAGAATTCTAACGAGTTAGTAACCTCGAAGTTATCGAACGAGATATTTAATTTGCTGAATTCTTCTACTAACCATTTTGAAATAATGTACGTTGGTGATCCAATAGCTGAAACAATAGGTCTCATAGACTTCCCAGGTTTATAGATTTTGGGAAGGCAATACAGTTTAGATAACTGTGGATTACTATGTGTTTGAATTTAGTTTATCGGACACAAGGTTTTTACACTGTTTTAAGGTACTTTTTACTTCTGTTATTATTTTTGATAACGGGTTTTTCTCAATTAAATCGTAAGGACCGTTTGAATCAAATTGTCTACTCTTTCAAAATAATCTGTTTTGTCTAGTATAACAACCTTATTTCCTTTGTCAGCTTTTAAATTTTCATTATAATTCATAAACATTCTTTTTTCTTCAGTCCCTGGATAACTTCAGTATTTATATGAGAAAAATATTTTGACTTGTTGTTAACAGCGTTTTTTGAGATTTGATTTCTGCAAGCCTCTCTAATGAATCCTTTATTTGACTCTGGCACGTATTGAATGGAACCTTCGATATTCGCTATAATAGTTGGTAAACTATTTTTTACTGGAGGCTCTGCAAAATTCAAACCTTTATTCAAAATGGCGATTTTGTGGTTTCAATTTTCTCAGTTTGTTTTTGAGTGAACACATTTTCTTCAAAAATTTGTCATCGATAACTACGAACATTTTTCTTTGGAAATCTAACCATTGTTCAAATTCTAAATTACTAAGCTTATAAGTGAGTTTTTTAAATAATCTGTATGCTTCAATTTCAAGCATACTTCATTTGCTATACAGATTTTTAATTTCTAAATCAAGCCACTTTTGTTTGGCAAAAAATTTAACCTTCCCATTAACGGGTGATTGTTTAGGTATCTTGTCTGAAATGAATTTAGGCAAAACTGAAAAAGACTTCCATGATTTTAGAAACCAAATATCTGCTGCTATTAACCTAATCTTAGTACAGTACTTAACATAAAGGTTTTGTCCCGTTGACCGTGAAGCCATGTTAAGTCTTAACACTGAAACCTGTGGTGGAAGATAGATCAAAATACAAGAGTTCTAACCACACTACACCACAACTTGTTACGTTCTGGACGCGCGTTTCGCTAACCAAGTTAACATCATCAACAGATTATGTAAACTGAAGTAACTTGTCCTAACCGAGAATATTTATAGGTAAATGTGGCCACATTTGGTTGCTTCCGACTGCACCGTTGTCAAGTAAACAATAGTGAAATATTTTTTTTTTTGAAATATTGCTCAACTGTCAAAATTATAGTCCGCTATCGTGCCATTAATAAGCAATTCGTTAGAACTTGTACATATTCCACCCACCAGTATCATAACCATTGTTGATCCTGCCAAATATAACCTTGTGGCAGCTGCTCTATGAAAAATTTCTATGAAATTCCTGGCATTGTAGCAACCAATGTAATTTGTTCATTTGAATTACTAGTACGCATTTTAAACTTTAATATAATGTAGCTATTTTACAAAATATATAATAATTAAACTTTTTTCTAGTATCTTGTGTGTAAGTTATGTTTGACCTGGACCAAAGACGAGACTGAAATTAAGGAACATATTAAAACGGTACACAATAGAGTAAACGATGCGGATAAAGAGTTTACTAGTGACGTCGAGCAAAATGATTCAGAGGACGATAAATACATGGAAGAAACTGAGTCTGAAAGAAAACGACTCAGTCAAAGAAGTAAACAACTGTTAATGAATAATTCTATTCAAAAAGGTAACATTTCTATTTTTACTTATGTATTTTCTTCAACAGCTATGTACGTCTTGTCATGGCAGATATGCCCTAAATATTTCCTTCCTGGAACTATGATATTTTTAATTTACCTTTTTGTTTTTCTTTTAGTGAAACCTTTATTTTTGGTTCATCCTATAAAGGAATCTAACGCTTTGTTAGTGTATCCACAAGCGTTTCCGTGGATGTACGATTTGTAAGTATTTAATAGTTTTGGTCTGAATATTAGTAATATTAGCTTTTGTTGTCTTAAAATTAGCCACATTTGTGTCAGCGATATATCTCTAGGGCTTGGTCCAACCTGGAATACCTGGAAATGTCAGGGAATTTGAAATTTGAGCGAAAACCCCTGGAAAAGTCATGGAATTTGGTATTTTTTTAGCAAAATCCTGAAACTATCTCTACTGTACTACGGGTAAAAACGTTCTTCATTTAAGTTAGGGAATGGACATGCGTGATCACCCTGTATGTTATGTAATAATAATATGTGTTTTATTTTTTAGCTGCGAAAAACATTACACTGACGGCAATTTGTTCGACCATATTCGGAATAGTAGACCATGGCGAGTCCTGGACTGTGATATTTTAAATGATTACTTGCCAAGACGTCACGAATCCTGTGATATTAGTGTTAAGCCTCTTAATTTAAGAGAAAAACTGAATGCGATAGAATTTAAGAGATTAGAATTGTTTGAAGTTAGCAATTTTTACGAAGGTACCAAAATTTTTTTTTTTTTCTGTTAGAGTATGTATCTTATTTTGATATCTTATAAGGGTTATTTTTATTATTTGTTGTTAAATGACGCTTTGATGTGTGACCAAAACTGTGTATACGATTCTCAGTACATGACGCTGCACGATTTGTCTCAAAAAGTAGATTTTGTATTTTTTGTTTTCAGTTTTTTAACTACGTAGACCACCTCAGGGACTGATTAAACTATACACCTAAATATTTAAGTGTGACGTTTTCTTTCCAGTTACTGCTCCCCAGATTATTAAAGTCCAAACAGTGAATTTTTATTTTTAAGACTTCATCCCAGTTTCTGCCCCTTACCAAGGTGTCATCTATATAATACAGAATTTTATCACTACTTATCTTAGTTAAACTATTTATGTACAAGTGGACCCAAAACTGTACCCTGCGGAACACCAATTTCTACCGGGAGTGGATCACTTGAGCTGTTTGCCATTTTTACTTTCCGCATTCTGTCAATATGATCTAAATAAATCATATTCTTTACCACTTATACAAAATAATTCCAACTTCTCCAATAGAATTTGGTGCTCCACAGTGTCAAAGGCCTTGGACAAAGCTAGAAAAATTACATGTATTTTATTTCTCCATTGTTAATTTACACCAGAGTAAGAAGAACGATATAACCACCAAAAAAATAATTTAGGTTATGGCATGCCTTTTTAGGTGCCAATTTATAAGGAAGTTATAAAATAAATAAAATAGTTACAACTTAAGATGTACTTATACTGTATAAAGGAAACACTTTACCTCTTAACTACCAACTACAATGAAATCCAAAGGCATTATAACAATTCCAAGCTTGACTATTTATGATACAGCCCGTGGGCAATAAAAAATCATGTGTGTCCTAAATATTTATTATAGTGTTATTAATTCATATAACCTGTATTAAAATTTTAACCTGATAAGAAATGTGTACCTTAATTAATTGATATAATACGATTTAATCAACCCTATTATTATTTCAACAACCCAAAAATCGTGGTCTTGAGAGAACTAGTTTATAAAACTCAATATTTATGATTGGTCGGTAATGTTAAATAAATTAAGCAGCTGATATTAAATCAGTATTGTGTAATTTCATGGATATATTGAAGTCCTTACGGTACAGACCCACAATGAAACTCAATATCTGTGATCGATTGATAGTGTTCTGATGCAAAACTTCTAGGTTGTAATCACGACAAAAGCCTATTAATTAAAAAAAATGTATATAAATCTTATTTCATAAATCTTATTTCGAGATTAGTAATGTCTTAAAATGGAAATTAACACTGAACGAGTTTATAGAGAATTTTTGAGGGTAGACGTTTTCGAAGGTACATGGTTATTTTTTATAATTTGCCCTGAGAGGCTTATTTTTTCAATATACAAAGAAATGGTTCCTACGAAAGTTATAGGGAATTTCCTAAAGATTTACGCATCCACTTCTGTGAGAATATGCTGATCAGACTGAGGCAAGATATGCTGTTATTCAGAAGGACTTTGTGGTCTGATGAGGCTTGTTTTACCATAGCCGGAATGTTTAATAGAAAAAATAAGCACCATTGGGCAACAAGAAATCCACTTTTAAATGCCCGATATAATTTGTCGATTGGCAAATATGGCCATATCCATTGGCCGGCGAACACTCCCGACCTTACACCTTTGGACAATTTTTCGTGGGGATACCTAAAGGATAAAGTTTATCATAATAAAACTTACAGTGTTGACGAGTTGCGTCAAAAAATAGAGTATGAAATTAGGGTTTTAAATACAGAATGTCCCACTTTTATTACCCAAGCAATTAGGAAACTGGAAAGGGTGTTTCAAAATTGCTTGGATAATGGAGGGGGGTCACGAAAATACGCTGTGAAAATATTAATTCCTAGTTCTTGTTTTTGTTTGTTCTTTTGTTTGTTATCGTTGTATCGGTATATATAGAATCACATTAAATATATATTTTTACAAATATTGTTTTGTTTTGTTATTTTGTTAAGTATATCTGTGAAGTTGTTATATGTGGTAACTTTAAAGTGGAATAAGTGAAAAACTACTGTTCCTAATATAGACAAATTAAATATTTTTGGAAAGGGGAAAATGAGGAGAATCCAAAAATGTCAAAAAATACAGGGCGTCCCATTTCAAATAACAAAGTTGATGGTGATTTAGTGATTTTCCGATCGTCTTTTGTTTTTAAAATTGCTGTCATGTAAATAATTCCCTATAACTTTCGTTAAAACCATTTCTATGTATCTTGAAAAAATAAGCTTCTCAAGGGGTGGCAAATTATAAAAAATAAGCCTGTACGTCAGAATAAGCATTTTGGTAAGTAGTAGTAGTAACGTGGGGGGCGGGAGGACAAGCTCAGCAACTAGGCCTAACAGGCCCTTTTTGCTAACCCCGCTTCCACCCATCTCACTCCATCCCTCTAAGAAGGTGTTCCGTCCTAATGAAGGAGACCACCTTACCCCATTCTATATGTTGTAGTTCTTCCTTAGAGAGGGTCTCAACGCCGAATGTATTCCAGCGTAGTCTTGCCCACTTTTCACACGTATCAACAAGATGATATGGATCTTCTTTCACTTCTATCCCACAATCAGGATAACTAGGGTTGTCCGCTAACCCCAGCTTGTGCATGTGCCTGTTTAGTTTACAGTGTCGTGTCAAAGTGCCATTTAGCTCCCCAGTCACCTTTCGATTCCTTGACATCGTTTTATTTGCCTGCGTCTTCAGTATTTCGTCCTTGGCCAACTCTCTTTTGCCTTTTTTGCCAGGCCTGGATACCACGATTGAACGTCAGCTTGATGGGGTGTTCTATTCACCTTGCATTGATCGCTTGTTTCAATTTCTGTCTGAAAGAATTGCCCTTGTGCTCTGGGAAGCTCAAGAGAACGTTGAGTGCGGCGCCTGGTGTAGTCTTCATTACTCCAGCAATCCCTAGGCAGGCCAGTCTTTGAAGTCCGGCCAGCTTTTGGTAATATGTAACCTTTTTCACTGCCGGCCTCCAGCCCACGGATCCATATGTGACCCTCGGTTGGATAACTGCAGTATGGGGCCAGTGGAGGACCTGTGGGGATAAATCCCACTTCCGACTCATCACGCGACGTAGTTGACACATTATTGCCATAGATTTATTGGTTACCTGTTCGATGTGTGGTTTCCACGTCAGCTTACTATCCATAACTACCCACCCCGAGGTATTTGACCTTCAGCATCAGAGGTAGAGGTCTCTTTCTTAAAAGCCCGTTCATTACCATACACCATGCGAGATGCAACTCATAGGGCAGCCGCCTCGCACCACAGCCTCAACTTGGCAGTCTCCCATGGAAGCACTCACCGTACGACTTAGGAACGCAGACATCACCCAGCTGACTAAACGATCTGCTGCTCGTCTGGCCTGCAAGACTCTGTAAATGATTGATGTCCTGGGCTTTATCAAAGCACCTTCCACGCCGAATAAGAGTGACAGTGCTTGTCTGCTACAGCCATTTCCGCGTTCTGCACCACACCATGGAGACCCGTCTCTATTGAGAAAGTGGACTTTTGATCCGACACTGTCAATGTATATTTGCAAATATATCCCTAAATGCTTTCAAGGTCAGTAAAAATACAAACATTTTATAAAGTTGTAATATATAATTCATGCCGAATGTCGTTTACCAAATGAACGTTATTATAATAAAAATAGGTATATGGGGTATTCAGAAGGAGTTCTATTCTCTGCTTTATATGGGATACCAGGTACCTATAGTGATGCTTATTTTATTGTTTTTTTTTTGTGGTTTCTTTTCCTATATCAATATACTAGTGTTAAGCAGTGGTTTTTTTTTGTTTTTTAATTATTTTTACTTACTTAAGACATGGTGACTTTTAGGCGAAGCAACTGTATATTGTGGGGGCCCCGTTACTGCTCTAGCTTGGTTACCCACTTCATATAAACGAGAAGATCAAAGCCAAGTATTGGCCATAGCGGTTTTGAATGAAGCTGACATCGATTATGCCGTGGGTGAAATATATAACGAACCGTACATTATACAGTTCTGGATTTTTGAAAACATGAATTGGAAGCAGGTGAGGTAAATGTAATAGACTTTTAAAGTTCGTAAAGGTGCTCCTAATAATCACTATATAAGGTGAAAAGGTTTTGACTATAAATATTTTATCATGTGAAAGTACAGGCTGTTTTAAGCAAAAAAGTCAAGCTAAACGTATTGAATTTTATTGTATTTAATAACTCTTACTTCAGAACATAATCCGGCAACCCGTAACGAATCCGCCGGACTCTACAGTTGTGTTTCTCTAAATTGCTACCGTAAAGAGTATAAGTTCCCATTATTGAGCAAAAAAACTATTTTATGTGTACGTAGGGGAGACTCGTACAAAACCGTATACCACTTGGGACAGGAACGTATGGGGTAAAACCGGATAGTATAGTAAACCTTCACAAGTTGCAAAGCAATGCAAAATGGAGACATTATCTTAAGCCTCTCACCACACTTCACCCACAGACTCCAACCATAGGATGTCAGTTTCCTGAGTCCATTGAGAGACATACACAAGAGGTCAATACTTGAATTAGAAATAACTCAGCACGTGTTGTCACCAATTTCAAATATCAAAATTTTCTCGAAAAGCTTATAGTAAAGCCGCATTACAGAATTCGATGTCTGGTTTGGTTGAAACTGACATTTTCCCCCTCATCTTAAAGTTTTTGCTTATCATGACTTCGCTGGAGCTACCACAAGTGATAGAGCCTTAAACCTGAATGACTCAGTCCAATCGTCACACTATTAACGATAAATCAAATACGCACACAGCAGCTTCATCTGAGACCGCTTTAAATATACCTGAACTTAATTCTTACGAACCGAAGACTCATACATGCAAACTCCCATAAAAAAAATCAAATCAAATAAGCTTTATTGTTAGAAGATTTACACATCTCATGAACAAAGCACATTAAAACACTAATCAAAATAAAATGAAAATTTGTTTAAGCTGTAAATAACTAATATAAAATTGGACCAAAAATATCATACATTTAACAATGACAACACAATAAATATTTAAAATATCAATTAAAATACAAATACAAAAACAAATAGAGGGACTATAATACACAGTATAAACACATTCACATTTATGGTCAATTGTGACAAATAGAACATAAAAAGATGAACTACATAAAATTGTCTGAGTAAAATTCATTTACCGTATAGTAGGCTTTCCCAACCAATACTTTTTTAACCTCTCTCCGGAACAGGTTATCTGTCGAATCGGTAAAGGCAGTTTATTAAAAAGTTTTTTACTATTATAAAATATTGACTTTTGGGGTTAATGTACTGGATGGTATTGGCAGATGAATAGAATTTGTATTTCGGGTATTGTAAGCCGAGACATGGGAGTTAATTGCACTCCTAAACTTTTTAAACACCAATGAGACTGTTTCAAAGATAAAAATGCTTGGCAGGGTCAATATTTTTTGTTGGACAAATAAAGGTCTACAGGTATCTCTACATACAGCCTTGCACAAGTTTCTTTCTGCTCTTTTCTGTAAGATAAAAACAGAGTTGAAAGCTATACTATGTCTGAGGTGGCTTTCAATAAGGGCAAAATACGCGTTCCTTGTTGTACCAGGATCTAGTTCTCTAGAAATAACCCTAATAGCATAGCATCCTGAGGAAATCTTTTTTGAAATGTTCATTATGTTGTTCAAATTTCAGTTCGCAGTCGATATGAAGTCCTAAAAACCTTGCTGCCGGGACAGTGCTCACTAACTGATCACACAGAGCTACGTCACTCAAGTTACACTTAAAGCTCAGAAGATTCGTCTTGAATATGTTTAGGGCCAACAAGTTCGCGTCACACCATTTTTTTACTTCCATCAGATCCTCAGCTATATCCCCGTGTAACCTGTCAACACATCGGTCATGCCATAATATGGTTGGGTCGTCCGCAAAAATTGTGAAGGAACCTCTAATCCTTAGTGATGGTAAATCATTAACATAGAGCAAAAACAATAATGGTCCCAACACAGAGTCCTGCGGTACGCCCGCGCTCACCTCCAGAGATTCAGATACATCACTGCTGCTCCTCACAGCCTGCGTACGGCCATTTAAATATGACCTAAACCACTCCAGCGCGATGCCTCGAAAGCCATACACTTCGAGCTTTTGCAGCAATATTCCGTGACTCACGCAGTCAAATGCCTTCGATAAGTCGTTAAGATGCAGGTAAAGGTTCTCCAGGAAATGGAACACTGCGTCCCCAGTACCTAGTAAGTCGCGAAAACCGAACTGCTCTGATGTAAGTATGCAGTGCCTTTGCAAAAAGGAGATCATTCTCTTTTTTACTAACTTCTCAATTATCTTCGACAATGTTGGAAGAAGCGATATTGGCCTATAGTTCAAGGGATCCTGTGAATCACCACCCTTAAACACGGGGATAATGTTACTTTTTTTTTTAAACATGCCGGAAACTCCCCCACAATGAATGATGTATTTATAGGCTCTGTTAGGACCCTCAAAGCCTCATTGGGGAGTGAAAGAAAAACTCTCAAAGACAGCTCATCCCAGCCAGAAGAATGCTTATTCCTGATCTCCCCAAAGATTTGCTGTATCTCCTCAATGTCAACAGGAGTAAAATAAAACGACTCTGTTTACAAATTACTTCAACATTCTCAATTTCCACTGCTGTGCTCATCACCGCAAGCATCTACTAGTAGGGCATCGGAAAGCCCTGTACGTCAGATGATTCGATAACCAAAAACCGCAAAAGCTAGTTTTATAGTTAGTGCCAAACATCGAAGTCTTTTTATGAGGGAGAGTTTGGTAAAGAGTGCCTAGTATTCGTTGCAGAACTTTTGTGCCCAGAAAAGAATAGAGAGTTTGAGAAAGTGGGCTTATCGCGATGTACTGTTGTTCGACGTATAGATATGATGGCTAGTGATATCAAAAAAACAATGACTGATAGATTGACTGGTTTTCGAGCATTTTCGATTGGTTGGTGTTGATGAAGAATTTTTAGTGACAGAGGAATTACTTCCTTTACGACCACTACAAGGGACCACTACTGAAAAAGATATTTTTGGCGACGTACTTTTAAGCAATACGGTTTGCATTGGTGTAAATTAGTTGGAGTGTGCACAGATGGTGCGCCTTCAATGGTCGGTTCACGAAAAGATTTTACTCAGGACTAAAACATTGCAGCTGTTGACATCCATACGAGCAGCAGATTATGACTTTATAACGCTGACAGAGACTTGGCTTACAAGTGCTATTAATGATGCCGAGATGTTTGACTCTAATTACACTGTATACAGGTCAGACAGAAACTACGAAGCCTTGGGCTGTCCCAGAGGAGGTGGAGTCTTGGCTGCTGTAAGGTCTGAACTCGATTCTTATCAACTGGAAAGCTCTAACGTTCCAACTTTTGAGGACGTCTGGGTTTTGTTGCGACTAAGGCAACTGTAATCGTCGGATGCGTCTATATACCACCAAATACTAGCACCCAGTCATATGTGAACTTTATAAGTCATTTAGAGAACTTACGGGGCAAGCATAAAAACGCCAAGGTTATGATTTTGGGTGACTTCAATATGCCAACCGTGAGCTGGCGAAGTGATGCAGGTACTCTTGTTCCAAACGATCTATCATCACCTGTGGCCGATTGCTTGGTAACTTGGAATGTTTATCAATGAACTGCAACAGGTCAACGATTTGCCTAACGAGTTTAACCGATATCTGGATCTGGTGTTCTGTGACGAATTTTCGGATATAACAGTAAATTTAGCTCAAATGCCTCTTATTAAGACAGTACCACACCATATCCCAATTGAAGTCCAATTCTCCCTGTTAACTATTCCTGTCTTAGAGAATGACAGTGAGGTTGTCTATAATTTTAGTAAAGCAAAATACCAAGACCTTAACAATTACTTTGCTGAGGTCGACTGGAAATGCTTGGAGGCCCGTGTCGACGTTGACAGTATGGTTGACCAATTTTATCGGATTTTACTTGGAGGAATTGATAGATTTGTTCCTAAAAGATGTAATAGGAGGAATAAATACCTGCATGGTATACAGAGGAGACTAGACGAACTCTGAAAAAGAAAAATAAGGCGTATCAAAAATACAAGTCTTCAAGAAGTCCAGAAGACTATGCACACTATTCTGGACTTCGGAAAGAGTCAAAGTATTTGATTGAGCTAAGCTACCTCCCCTACGTGTCCAATACTGAGTTGATGGTTTCTAAAAACATTAAATATATCTGGTCTTTTGTAAAGTCTCTAAAAAAAGATCACGGAATCCCCAAAATAATGGAATTCAACTACGAGACAAAAACAACACCGCAAGGAATAGCCGATGCTTTTGCACATCATTTTGAATCCTGCTATGACGATTACTCGGGTCGGCCGATAGGTGTTTGGCCTTCCCGGGAGGCTGCTGTGCTCGTTAATCACCATTTTACATCTGAAGAAGTTTTTAAGAGGTTGAGTGCCCTGGATGTGACTAAAAGCACTGGGTCGGATGGAATACCGCCATAATTTTTGAAGAGTTGCGGCACATCATTGGCTACTCCTCTGAGCATGGTTTTTCAGGCCTCATTCGATCAGGGAAAATTTTCAGCCCTGTGGAAGCATTCTTGGGTGGTTCCTATTTTTAAATCTGGGTCGAAAAAGGAAATTCAGAATTATCGTGGAATTTCATTGTTACCTACCATGTCCAAGATTTTCGAATCCATCATAACAGAAGAACTTTTTGAGACTTTTAACATCGCTTATCCCCAAAACAACATGGCTTTTTCAAAGGAAGATCTACTGCCACCAACCTGGATGTCTTTCGGGAATACTTAGTAACGAACATCGAGGGAGGTTCACAAGTGGATGTGGTCTATACTGATATTGCAAAAGCGTTTGATCGGGTTTGCCCTGAACTACTTATAGCAAAGCTTTCTGCTATGGGCGTAACTGGATCATACATTCAGTGGATAGATTCATACCTCAGGAACCGCAAACAGTGTATAAGACTTGGTAGTGTAGCATCCCGGGAGGTAACCGTGACGTCGGGAGTGCCCCAAGGATCCCATTTAGGGCCAGTATTGTTTTTACTGTTTATAAATGACATTACATCTGTCTTTGAGAAGTGTGAGTATCTTTTATATGCCGACGACGTAAAGTTGTTTTACGCTGTGAGAAGCTTTGAGGACTGCCTCAATAATTTAGCTAAATGGTGTGACTTAAATTTTTTACAAATTAATGTGTCTAAGTGTAAGATTATGCGTTTTTACAAGTGTAAATGTCCATTAGAATATCCATATTCCATTAGAAATACTGTCTTGGAATCTGTACATAGTTTTAACGATTTGGGTCTTACTTTTAATAGGGATCTTAGCTCTAACAAACACATTGACACAATTTTAATGAAAGCTTCTAGGATGTTAGGTTTTGTTCATCGCACAAGTTTCAGGATCTGTGATGTTAGGGCCATTAAGTCATTGTATAATTGTTTGGTGCGAAGTATTTTAGAGTATAACAGTGTTATTTGGTGTCCTAGTTATAACTGTCACATACAGCGATTGGAAATGCTCCAAAATAAATATGTTAAGTTTCTTTTATTTAAGTTAAGATTTCCATACAAGGACCTAACTTATGCAACACGCATTCAACTCAAACGAAGGCATAATGCTTTAGCGTGCTTTTTGCATAAGCTTCTAAATGGTAAAATTGATTGCAGCCATCTACTGTCTAAAATATATTTTCGCATACCTCAAAGGCGAACAAGATCTAGGAACCTCTTTCAAAATATGTATAATCGAACTAATTATGGCCTGCACCAGTGCTTTACTGATAGGCTTATGAGGAACTATAACGATAATTTTAGAAAAATAGATCTTTTTAAGTTCAGCTTTGAGGTATTTAAATGTAGAATTAAAGATCAGCATTAGTTAGAAGCACCAAGGATTGGTTTTGATTATCTTTAGTTAAAACTTTTTTTTTATGTACTATTTAGAGTTATTATTCTATATGTATTGTATGAATAAATAAATAAATAATGGAATTCTGAAGGAAAGAGCAACCGCTATGAATGTGCAAGAATGTGATTTAATAATTCTGCATTGCATTATTCACCAACAAAACTTGTGCTCTAAGTCCATTTGATTGAAAAACGTTATGGATGTGGTATTATCAACGATATCATTAGATCCCGCGGTCTTAACCATCGCCAGTTTAAAGCATTTTTGGATGAACTCTTCAGAACACGATGATGTGACATACTATTGCGAAGTAAGGTGGCTAAGCAAAGGTAAAATGCTAAAAATATTTTATGACGTTAAAAAAGAAATAACTGATTTTATGGAAATTAAAGACAAAAAATTTCCTTAAATATGTAATCCAATATGGCTTTGTGACTTGGCATTCCTGGTAGACATCACAGGATACTTAAACGACCTGAAGTAAAAGTGTCAAAAACAAGGGCAATTGGTAAATCAGCTGTACAGTCAGCTTAAAGCTTTTCAAAACAAAATGCGCTTGTGGGTAACACAAATGAGAAGTAAAAACTGTTTTCATTCTTTAACATTATCCAGTCACAAAAACATTGAATACGATCGCTATGCTGAAGAACTGTCAGAGCAATTCACTGATCGGTTTTCCGATTTTAAGAATATGGATAGCACTCTCAATATTTTTGCAAAACCTTGTAAGTGTAAAGTGAAGGGAGATGCTCCGCTGAATTTTTGTCGCTTTTCTATTTATTACTACCTACCTAAGTAACTAAGAACTAACTTACCTACGGCCCGCGACCCTGATTAAGTCCCTAAATTACGCCCTCAGCTAAGCAAAGGTTGTCCATACCTGTTCTAGAGGGAAAATAGCTGTGATTACTTCATCTCCATATACGAATGAACTTCTCGAGTTGTCAAAAAGCAAGTAAAGAGTACCTCTAAATTTAGAACAAACAGCGCCGTTAACTGTAAAAAACTACTAAAATTGAAGGAAAAAAACAAACACGGCGACCTCTGCCTGTACTGTAGCGAAGGGTGTGGATCTATGGAAGAAAACTGGTCCAATGAAAATCATGTGGTGCATGCACTGGATGAGAACTAAAAAAGCTTGACGATTTCCAATCTAAAAGCTCCTCGGGTAAAACCATATAATATATATAGTTTTGTCCCCTCCCCAGCCCTGTGGAAAACCAGAAAAGGAAGATATATATACTTTTGTTTTTGAATAACGTTATATATATATATATATATATATATATATATATATATATATATATATATGTCTGTCTGTCTGTATACAGTCTGCAATCCCCAAGGTTATGGAAAAATTGGTTTTACCCTCCTTCGGTGCTTTCAAAAATTATATCGTGGAGGAACAACATGGTTTTGAGGGTGGCCGTTCTACCGAAACCAACCTTTTCCTGTATACTAATTATATCAGTGCAGCTATGGATGCTGGCCAGGAGGTACATTCAATATGAAAATCGTAAGTTTTAAAATAGTCGTAACTCCGAAGTCCTTGAGTGTTAACCCTCTGTTATATGAGGCTCTTTTTGGTCAAAATTATCCGTGTTATTACCTGTTAAAAATGTTGTAGTCATTTTCCTTTCACTCTGGTTTTCTTAACAAATGTTTCAATACCTAGACATAATAACAGGGACACGGAAAAAATCATACATTGTCAAGATTATTACTTGTCTGGTCTGTTATTATAACATCACAGACATAATAAATGTCTATGAATAAAATGCATACTTGCTAATAATATTAAAATAATTTTTTAGGTGGTTTTAATACCGTAATAATAATTTTTGTAGTATTTCATTAACTATATAATTATTATCAACAAAAAATATTCAAATACCGGCAACATCGTCGCATTTTTGTCATTGGCAGAGCACACAATTTTACAACAGTATATCGAACAAAGCGATGTTTTGAACGATTTTTGTAAGTTTTTTTGGTTGTTTTTTTATCATTTTTGTTCTATTCTTGGACATTTTTTCATAGGTAAGCCAAAATTTTGTTGTTTTTCTGTATTATTTGACGTTCGCGGTACGAGATTCTTCCTAATATTTTATTAATTTATAAGTACGGTTAATTACTTTAAGGTTTAATATGATTTCTAATAGCTATATTATCATTCATTAGAAAGCAAAATTATGTATCACCACTTTTTCCCTAAGCTACTATTAATAAACTTTCCTTGTCTTCACTTAAAGCAACTGTGGTATCTAGTACTTAGGCCTTCAGTTTTCGTGGTCTGCTCATAGATAGAGGCAGAACCGATTTATGTAGATACAG
The DNA here is from genome assembly GCA_030620095.1 of Kuschelorhynchus macadamiae. Lineage (NCBI taxonomy): Eukaryota > Metazoa > Arthropoda > Insecta > Coleoptera > Curculionidae > Kuschelorhynchus > Kuschelorhynchus macadamiae. Next base: position 27,557 of record JAUTXW010005152.1, on the reverse strand, counting down.
AAAAGACAGGCATACATATCTCTTATTTGATATATAAATTGTACCATCTTCACAAAATGTGATAATAGATTTTAATTTTAATTGGCAGTTAAACGAATGTTATACAATTAAGTTAAAATATATTAGTATTATTAATATTACTTGTTGAGGTTATATGTTGACGGCAAGAGGAAAAGTATGTATTAAAATCAGGGATTCTTGAAATCTAAACAAAATTTCGATATTATGATTTCGCAATATATTTTATACTACTTGCGTTGTATACAGATTTTATAAAAGAAACTACACAAGATGTTTTGTCTCCCTGTTATTATGTCTATATTTCAATACCGAAGTTAGTGTATATTATTTTACTTTTATCATATTTTTCTTCATTGAACTCATTGTATTTTTTTAATAACTCTTTTGGATATATTTTGCAATAAATAAATTTAAAAAATGTTAATTTGGAATACTTCTTCTTTTAGATGGCCGATTTAAAACCTTCTCTGCTCTTTGGCTTGGCTCTAATAACTGGTCCGGTTTGGCATATGGAATGGTGTCCATCTGGCTGTTTGGACTTGGCAGTAAATAGCGACTCCTCTAGAATGGGCTTGCTAGCTGTCGCAACGTCGGACTCTTGTGCATATATTTATTGTATAGATACTGTTGCAGAGGACAAAGATAAGTAAGTTTAGTCATCTGGATAATTTTAACATGAAATATTACTCAATATTACCTGATGAGGTAGACATTTTTTTCAATACTCGATACTCATTTATTCGTAACAATACAATAAAAATTGTTTTTACACGTCAAAAGTATGCAAAAAAAGGGTATAGTAGATTAAATTGAAGTTTAAAACTCTAATATTTAAAACACATATACATTTTTAAAACTAAGTACAGAAACATTTTTCAAACATTATACATAGCCAATGTCATTAAAATTATTACTGAGGTATTCCTCAAAGGTGTCGATTTGGATAAAAGATATTTTTTGATTTTGTTTTTAAATTTAACACTGTCAAGATCACGCACCCTGTTGGATAGCACATTGAAAAACCGTATGCCCATGTATCTGGCACCATCCGTAGTCCTTAAAAGGCGGTGGAAATTAGGAACAATGTTTTGTCTATTTCTGGTGAACTGACTATGAATATCACCATGTGTACAAAAAGTTTGCAGGTTTTCCCTGACATAACACAGATACAAATGTATATACATGGCAAGGTAAGAATCTTCAAGTTAATAAAGTGCGCTCTGCAGCAATCACGGTAACTGATTCCCGCCTGCACACGTACAGGGTGGCCATTTTATGGGTGATACACTATCTTGATACTCTGGAAAACGGTAATCAACTTTCTTAATTTAAATGGGACATCCTATATATTATTACATGTTTCGATTCTACTGCTAATTTGCGAAAGTTTTTATAATAACATCTATATTTGAATTCTTTATCGTTTTTGAGTAAATTGAGTTTTTAGATTTTTTTTTAAAAAACATGTTTTTTTTTTAAAAATGTTTTACCTATACAGCTTTAATGGAACTGACTAATATCCTAAACATACATTACTAAGAGTTCAATTCAACGAGTTTCCATGCTGGTCTTACCAATTAATATACAGGGTGTTAAAAATGGGGAGCAAAACAAACATAACTTAAACTGTTTTTCAAATGGAACACTCTGTATATTTTTATTTCATCTGATTTAGCGTTCAATTAACTATCATTACTCATATATATGTCCTATACCTAAAATGAACAGTTTCGATTTTATTAGCCGTTTTCTGATTTATCCCGGAATTTTGCCAGTTAATGAGATCAGAAACTAAAAAAATCAAGATAGGCATAGGAAATAACCTAATGCAATTGTTGACTTAAGTTGACATTTGCTCTGTTTGTCGTTTTTATCAAATTTATGCTGCGAAATTTAGGCTTTATATAGTTTAGATGAACGTTTGAAATTAAACAACTGTTTCATAAAAAATAATAAAAGTCCAGGGTTAGCCCTTAGAGAATATTCGAGGGAATATCCTAATAATCGAGTTCCCTCCAGGACTATATTTTTTCGAATTGTGCGTGATTTGGAAAATGGTGTCCTTAAAAACTCTAAGAAAAATCGTCCCAATTTTGTCCTCACTGAGGAAAAACAACTGAAGTTTTTACTTTATTTCGAGGAAGATGATGAAAGATCCCAAAGAGATGCTGACAGAGACATTGCAGGTGTCAGTAGAGGAAGTATTCAAAAAACACTGCAGGTGAATGGTTATCATCCTTATAAATTTCTTCCAACTCAATTATTATCACAATTAGATTTTAATGAAAGATTGTTGTGATATTATGGACCGGCAGTTCGAAAATGTGTTTTTTTCAAAAGTGCTTTGGACTGATGAGGCCTCATTTAATACGGTGGGTATTTTTAATCGGAAAAACACTCATTACTGGTCTCAAACTAATAAAAGCAATTAAAAAACAAGGCCGTCAAACCGTAAATGTGTGGTGCGAAATTATTTGCGACCGTATTATCGGACCAATATTTTTTGACAGGTCGTTAAATGGCGAAAGATACTTGGAGCTGCTTATGAATGAAATCATGCCCCTTATCAACGACTTGCCAGCAAATATTCGAGAAAATATCATTTTTCAGCAGGATAGCGCCCCTTACCACACGGTTGCACCGGTAGTAAATTTCCTTAATCAACATTTTCCATTGTGGATAGGAAGACGTGGTTTAATATCCTGGCCACCACGAAGCCCTGATTTAAGCCCTTTAGACTTCTTTTTGTGGGGTGCACTAAAAAATAAAGTTTATAAAAATAGATCTAATAATAGAAATGAGTTAAAAATAAAAATCAGGGAAGAGATCAATAATTTTAATGCATCTAATTCGGTAAGGAACGCTATTCGAAAAATGGAGGCTGTTTACGCTTCATGTAGCGCAATGGACGGTGGCCATATTGAAAATTTTTTATAATCAGTTTTAATCATGTTTAATACTCAGTTAGTTATTAGTTATACCGTGTGGCACAAGATATTTTTTTTGTCTCTCCCTTATTTTCGTAAACATTAAATAATAAGAACATAAATTACATAATATTTCACTTTTATTTGTATTTTCTAACATTATTTATAGTCGCTATCTGTGTTAAGGAAATGAGAATAAGGCTTAGTTTACGACATTTTTATTTTAGCCCACTTCATCTGTTTACTTATATTAAAAAGAAATAGTCAAATCAGAAAACGGCTAATAAAATCGAAACTGTTCATTTTAGATATAGGACATATATATGAGTAGTGATAGGTAATTGAACGCTGAATCAGATAAAATAAAAATATACAGGGTGTTCCATTTGAAAAACAGAAGATTTTTACATTTAAAGTTCTGTTTGTTTTGCTCTCCATTTTTAACACCCTGTATATTAATTGGTAAGACCAGCATGGAAACTCGTTGAATTGAACCCGTAGTAATGTATGTTTAGGATATTAGTCAGTTCCATTAAAGTTTTATAGGTAAAATTTTTTTTTTAAATATGTTTTTTTAAAAAAAAATTTAAAAACAAAATTTACTCAAAAACGATAAAGAATTCAAACATAGATGTTATTATAAAAACTTTCGCAAATTAACAGTAGAATCGAAATATTTAATAATATATAATATAGTAAGGTCTGAAGTGAAACAGATTTAGAAAGGTTTCTCTCCAAGAAGATTATTGACGAGAGCCGTTTACTGAGTCCTGCCACATGACCGGCCCAAGTCATTCTTACATTCAAATACACTCCCAAGAACTCCCCGATCCTTGCGGTACACCATGTTGTAAAGTAGGGGTTCGCGAGACCGAAAATGTTTACAGTCTAGATCTCGGTATCGGTCTCGATGCTTCGAGACCGAGACCTATGTAGTCTCGGTATCGGCCTCGAAAACAAAATTTTAAAAAATTGTTCGCCGAGATGTTATTTAGACAAAAGTACATGGAAGCCTACGTTCGAAACCCAGAGTTTTTCCAATCTTAAAAATTTAATTTAAAAAAATCCAATGTTCGAACATTTCAGTAAAGTAGAAAAAATGTAGGTATATTATATAAAAAATGATTCCAAAAATCTATAATTCGAAATGATGTTGCCAACAGACGGAATCAGTAAATGAAGATATGCTGACAATAGTACGTGTATCAAAATAAGTATCACATATCCCTTGTTCTTTGGACATCAACAGAACGGCCACACATCACTAGAGTTATTTAAACAACCATCCACAGAACAATAATTATTTGACATTTCGAAAGATATACAAATGGAATGAGATATATTAAACGCAAAATAAGGACACACTGTATAATGCTGCTGAACTCATGCAAGCAATGTGTTGGGCATTCTAGGGACAGACGTTATAATTCAATAGGTAGAAAACGATCGATGGCCAAGTAAAGCACCCTTAGGTATTCTGTAAACTTTGCTATTTTGAAAGAAACTTTTATTACTTCGATGCGTATTTACTTTCTTAACCAGGACCGTTTTTAGGGGTCTGCACGTTGTGCTTGCACAAATGCGGCTATGGTTCATAATACTACTTGTGAATCAACTATTTTTGTTCTTTGGTAAATTAACTATAAATTTTAAAAGTGGAGTAGATTTTAAAAGTAAATTTATTTATTAAACAAGTTCCTCAAGCGATTATAACTATGACATCGATTATACATCACTATTTGAAAAAAAAAAGTGATTCCGAAAATTGGAGAAAAGAAATAATAGAATATTTGCAATTTTAGAATGGTGGAAAGCACTCGAAAAACAATTTCCAAATTTAGCCAAAATGGCAAAAGATCTTTTGTCTATACAGGCGACCTCTGTAGCAGTAGAGCGTTTATTTTCACAAGCAGGGTTAATTAATACAAAACTAAGAAGCGTGTTAAATGAAACTTCAAACAAATGCTTATTATGTATTCATTCATGGTATAAAAGTAACTTGAAAAATTAAATTATAAAATATTAGTTTAAATTTTCTGTAATATTTTTAGGTTTATTATATAGGTTGAAATAACATCTAAAAATATGCTTATAATGTATGTTTAGAAATTTAAATTTTTACTTTGTTATTAGAACAGTTCGTTATTTTTTAAGCGTAATAGTTGAATTAGCTTTATTGATCATCTATTTAAAATCCTAAGCCAAATTCTACTTTGTGTTTTGTTTGTTGAAAATCTTGTCCGTATGTATATGTATTATTTTTATTATACACATATAGTTAAAAATTTTATATCGTCCATTATTTTCAAATGCAAACAAAATCAATACAAAAATATTGTTCTATATATTGGAATATGGACACTCTGTATATCAAAAAGTAAAATAAATAAATATCGTTTGTTACGTAATGTTAAGAAAACTTAATATGCAGAATAGACTGTTTACATTTTTTTTGTATATATAACAAAAGTTATTGATTAGACTTGGGCGTATGAATGCCTTCTTTTAGAAGTCAGTTATAAGGCAGATTTTGTAACGAGAGTAATAAAAGAATATCGGCTTTTTTCTTTGCCCTAAAACCCAATAGGTTATGGGCCCATATCGCGCGTTTTAAAAGACAGTACAGTTGTTTGTGAATTTGTGATATACAAAGTGTTTAATAAACTTGTAGTTGTGATACATTTGTGCATTATGGAATCGGTGCAAACAAAAAGGAATATAGTGCCTTTTAACGGACATCGTTATAGCATTTGGAAATTACGAATGCGTTCGCTTTTAGATGAACTTAATGTGCTAAAAGTAGTTGACCAGGATTCGCCTAGACCAATAGTTCCAGACTGGAATCGAGCTGAAAAAGTGGCAAGAAATGAAATTATTCAATATTTGAGTGATTCATTTTTAACTTTTGCACAAGATGGAGATACTGCTAAAGATATTTTTCATAAACTGGATGCAATTTATGAAAGAAAAAGTTTGCCATCACAACTAGCCGTAAGAAAACAGTTATTAGAACTCAAATTAGGGAGTGAAACAAGTTTATTAAATCATTTTACAACATTTGATGATTTAATAATTGAGCTTATAGCTGCTGGAGCTCAGATGGCTGAAACCGATAAAGTGGCGCATTTATTGTTAACATTGCCGTCTAGTTATTCAGGGGTAGTGACCGCGTTAGAAACATTATCGGAAGATAAAATAACTCTAGCGTTTGTGAAAACTAGGCTGTTAGACCAAGAAATAAAAATTAAAAATGAAGCCTCAACGAGTTCAAAAGTTTTAGAAGCCAAAGTTTTTAAGAATGAAAAGTTTCATAAAAGCCATAAATTTGTTAACAGAAATTTTCATAAAAATAAAACAAATTTATTTCAAGGTAAAAGACATATTAAAAAGATCTTGAGATGCCATTATTGTGGCAAGAAAAATCATATTAAAAAGGATTGCTATCATTATAAAAAGACTTTGCAAGAGAAACACGAAGAACGCCCTAGAACAGTTCAGACAGTGCAAACAACAACTGAAAATTCGAATAGTTTTGCTTTTATGGTGGGCAATTTTAAAAGACAGGAAAGTGCGAATATTTTAACTTTCATATTAGACAGTGGTGCTTCTGATCATATAGTAAATCGGGAGGATGTTTTTACAGAAATTGTTGAACTGATTGAACCTGTGAAAGTGTCGGTTGCAATTAAAAATACTTTTATTTTGGCTAAAAAGAAAGGACAAATCCATGTGGTAGCTGGCACAGGAGAACAAGGTGTATTGGAGGAAGTTTTATATTGCCCTGATGTACCCCACAATTTGTTGAGTGTGGAGCGCATGCAAGATGCCGGGTTGAACATTATTTTTCAAGAAAATGGTGAGGTAAAAATGTCAAAACAAGGCAAGACAATTATACAAGGTGAGAAATGTCAAAATTTAATATTAGTGAAATTTAAAATTCAAAATAGTCCTAATAATGGAAAAATATATGCACATAATAGTTGTGCTGATCCAAATATGTATAAATTGTGGCATCAAAGATTAGGGCATATTGGTAAACAAAAATTTATTGAGTTTAAAAATAAAGCTATGCCAAAAGATGTTCAATTAGTAAAAAATATTTTTCCAGATAATGAAATTTGTGAGTCTTGTATTAACGGAAAACAATCTAGGTTACCTTTTTCAAAATCAAAAGATAAAAGTTATGTTAAGCGACCTTTGTTTATTATACATTCAGATGTGTGTGGCTCAATTTCACCCACTACTTATAATAATATGAATTATTATGTTATATTTATTGATGACTATACACATTACACGGTTTTATATTTAATTCAACAAAAATCTGAGGTTTTCAAAGTTTTTAAAGATTTTGTTGCTAAAAGCACAGCACATTTTAATCTTAAAACTGTTAATTTTTATTGTGATAATGGCCGTGAATATTTGTCAAATGAGTTTAAACACTTCTGTGTAAAGGAAGGCATAAGTTATCATTTAACAGTTCCATATACACCCCAGCAAAATTCTGTTTCAGAACGTATGATAAGAACTATTACAGAAAAAGCACGTTCAATGATTAGTGGAGCGGATTTAAATAAGTCTTTTTGGGGCGAAGCGGTATTAACCGCAACGTATTTAATAAATAGAACCCCGACAAAAGCACTTAAAGTTAATAAAACACCTTATGAAATGTGGCACGGTAAAAAGCCAGGTATAAGTCATTTACGAGTGTTTGGCTCCACAGTTTATATTCATAACAAAACTAGTAAAAATAAATTTGATGATAAGTCATTTAAATGTATATTAGTGGGTTATGAACCAAACGGTTATAAAGTTTGGAATCCCGAAAAAGAACAGTGCATGATTGTTCGTGACGTTATTTTTGACGAGATCAATTTCAAGGTTTCTCGGCCAGTTGGGTCGATGCAAGAAAATATAAACAAACAAATACCTGAAATTGATACTCGGGAAAAGGTTGAACAGTTAACTGAGGGTGCGACTTTAAATAATGAAAATATGGGAACTGGGATAAGGAGATCTGTAAATAAAACAGATGAGCCTGTAATTTGTGACTCTAAACAAAAACAGAGTACACAAGAAAGTGTTTCCTTACGCAGAAGTGATAGATTGAAAGCTCTTCAGCCGGTTTCCTATGAAGAAAATAAAAATGACAGTAATATAGACTGTTTATTAGCATTTAATTACTTTATTTGTGAGATCCCTAAATGTTTTTCTGAACTAAATAATAGGGATGATAGGAAACAGTGGGAGGAGGCAATTAAAGATGAGTTAAAATCATTGACAATTAATAAAACGTGGTCCTTAGTAAAGAGACCTGAAAATGTAAAGGTTGTTGATTGTAAGTGGGTGTTTACATTAAAGCAAGACGGATTAGGGAATCCTATTAAATATAAAGCACGGTTAGTAGCGAAGGGATTCACTCAACAGTATAAAGTTGATTATGATGAAATATTTTCTCCCGTTGCACGAATTGCGACTTTTCGAACACTTTTGGCAATAGCAAATCAATTTAATTTGTGTGTACATCATATGGATGTTAAAACTGCATTTTTGCATGGCAATTTAAAAGAGCAAATATATATGAAAATTCCAGAAGGAATTGTTGCTCAAGAAAATGAGGTTTGTATATTAAATAAATCCTTGTATGGTCTAAAACAAGCCTCAAGGTGTTGGTATGAATTGTTTGATGAAACAATGAAAGAAATTAATTTTAAAAATTCTGAGGTTGATAAATGTCTTTATATTTTAAATAAAGGAAATATACATGAAAATATTTATGTGGTATTATATGTGGATGATATATGTATAGCTACCGGAAATAAAGAATCAATGTTAAATTTTAAGCGATATTTAAGTAAAAAATTTAAAATGGTAGATTTAGGAGAAATTAGTCTTTTTCTTGGTATTAATATTACTAAAACATCTAACGGTATTGTCCTAGATCAAAGTCAGTATTTAAAAACTGTATTAGCTAAATTTAAAATGAGAGCCTGTTAGTACACCTTTACCTGTTACACTTAACTTTGAAGCTTTAAATTCAGAAGTTACATATGATGCTCCTTCTAGACAGTTAATAGGTTGTTTAATGTATGCAATGTTATGCACACGACCAGATTTAAGTATAGCTGTTAATTTATTAAGTCGCTATCAAAATAAAAATAACATGAACTTTGGAAAAACTTAAAAAGAGTTTTAAGGTACAATTAATGTTAAATTAATATATACCCGTAATGTTTATGATAAATTACTTGTTGGTTATGTTGACTCCGATTGGGGTGGGAGTACAACTGATAGGAAAAGTACTACGGGATATGTGTTTAAGCTATTTAATAAATGTTCAATATGTTGGGCTACAAAGCGCCAAAATTCTGTAGCTGCTTCTTCAACAGAAGCTGAGTATATGGCGTTATATGAAGGTGTAAAAGAAGCCTTGTGGTTAAAGTCATTGTTAAATAGTTTTATTTTAGAAGTAACAGAACCTATAATTATTTATGAGGACAATACTGGATGTATTAGTATCGCAGAAAATCCTACAGCGCATAAACGTACAAAACATATAGATATTAAATATCATGTTTCTCGTGAGCAAGTTGAAAGAAAAGTAATACTGTTGAAATATATATCCACAGGTGACCAACTGGCAGATGTCTTAACTAAGCCATTACCAGAACCAAAATTTCTGCAATTGCGTGTTAAACTAGGACTTACTGATAATGTTTTAAAATAAAAATGTTTGTTGTTTAAAATTATATTAATTTGTGTTTATTTGTTAATTAAGTTTATGTTAATTTGTAACTGTTTAAGCATTAAGCTAGTATGTATTGTTTATGGTCTGATTGGGTTTTTATCGAGGTTTTCCCCAATCCTTTGCAACAAATGTTGGACCACAGTTATGGCCTCTGGTTTGAAATTTTGCCGATAATTCTTAAATAAATTTATTATGTATTTGATTTAATTTTTGAGTGGGAGTATTGGAATATGGACACTCTGTATATCAAAAGGTAAAATAAATAAATATCGTTTGTTACGTAATGTTAAGAAAACTTAATATGCAGAATAGACTGTTTACATTTTTTTTTGTATATATAAGAAAAGCTATTGATTAGACTTGGGCGTATGAATGCCTTCTTTTAGAAGTCAGTTTTAAGGCAGATTTTGTAACGAGAGTAATAAAAGAATATCGGCTGAAATAAATGTTTTTTTCTTTGCCCTAAAACCCAATACTATAAAACATGTACCTTCTTTAATTAGCAAGCCATCGAAGCGATTAAAGAACAAAATGTTAATAAAAATTTTCACTGATCTTTTTTAACAATTTTTTGTTTAAGTCGAAAAATTTTTAAACAAAAATCACTACAATTACTTCTGTTGCAGACTTTACCGTATTTATACTCTATAAGAATATGGCATTGCGATGTTTTTAGTTGTTACAGTCTATTAGTTATTAATTATTGAACCAAAACACTAAAAATTTTTGGATTCTAGTTACTTTTAATAATTAAACACACAAACCGATTATAAATTTATAAAGATCACAATATCAAAATCCTATATAGTATAGTTGTGATAAAGTGTCTCTTTTTGAGAACAGGGTAGCAATTTACGGTTTTGAAGTGAAATTTCGCTACTAGAATTCTAAATTTTTCTATTTCACTAGTATCATTGTTATAAGAACATATACAGTGCTAGTATAATATAACTGATTATAGAAAAATTATTTTTTGCATCAATTAATTTGCCCCCAAACATATATTTATGGAATTATTTTGTCAAAACAAATAATTTACGAACATTAGTTATTTTGCTACTTCACTTTGAGGTCGAGACCGAGAGTCTCGATAGGTAAGTCTTGGACTCGAACACCAAGTCTCGATCTCGAAATACTTTTTCAAGTCTCGTTTCGAGACCGAGACTAGGCTCGTGGTCTCGCGAACCCCTATTGTAAAGTCACCATATCAGAGACTACACCATCAAAAGTCACAAACTGTGAGCGATCTTTAAGGTAAGACTGGATCAAAGTGATGCTATGTGGCATAAAGTTGTAATATCTAAGCTTTTGCAGAAGTATGGGGTGAGAAACTCAGTCAAAAGCCTTTGTAAAGTCAAAGAATGAACCAAACTGGCCCAAAAAAAATATTTTTTTCCAATTTCAGAATGCTGTAAATTAAATGTCTGGTTTAAAAATTTGACTCTTCAATTTTTTTTAATATCCAGGAATTTTAAATGTAAAAAAGGTGTGGGGGCCAATTGGGCGAACATTTCTTACCTATTAACTTCCTTGGGTTACTAGAGGTAGCAACTTATGAAGGTGTATCTTGGCCTCACCTATCAGACTTAATTTGTAAAATAAAAACTTAAGTCTGAAAGCTAGTTTATGAGAAAAAATGATTCATAAGAGCGTAAGTGAAGAGTCTTAGTCTTCGCCCTTCCCATCATTATTATAAATATCGCCTTCGTAATACTTATTTTTATTTTCACCACGTGGTCTTGCCAGAATGACCAAGGCTTCCACACGACGACTCTATATGTCATTACCTTTTTTCGAGTTATTTTAAGATGTAGAGTTAAAGTTTAGTACCTCGCGAAGTTTTAACAAGTTTTTTAATTATGATTTATTTCCAATAAATGTTTTGCATAATTAGAATCAGTTTTTTGTTTAAATAAAGTATATATTGATCAAACGGGTAGATCTTTTTATAAACGTATCAAAGTTTTTTAATTCCTACTTTCCCACTATAGGCTTTTTTTTTGTTATTAAGAAGTCAATTTATATTCATGATAATTTGTAGAAATGGCATATATATCCATAATTTAGGTTGTTTATTTTAGAGGGTTAATTTATAATGGAGAACCTTTGGTAAAACTGCAACTCGAGAGTCAAAGGAACACTATCGAACTACCATATTATGCCACTAGGATATCGTGGACTAAAGTAAGTAAGCTCTATCATATAGTAAACTACATATATTTTTTTAGAACAGGTTATAAAACCTTAGCTCATTAAAAAGATTGGTTTTTATTTCCATATTCCGAGGAAATTCTTTACACTTTAGAATACCTGAAATCAGTTACATAAAAAATTGTTTTGAGTTGCATTTTGAACATTTTTTTTAACATTAAAGTGCAAAAATGTTTCTGCGGAAATTTGTTATTTCCATTTTCCGAGGAAATTTCTATACTTTGGAATACTTGAACTCCGTTACATGGAGATTTTACTTTGTTTACCATTCGAAACACTTTTCTGAACATGAAAATGCAAGAATGTTTTTGCGGACTTTCCTAATTATTTTGATTTTTCTAGGAAATCAGATACATATAGATATTTTAATTTCATTCGCAATTTTAGCACTTTTCAGAATATAAAATCTATATTATTAAAATGCGGACTAAATTAAGTTTGTTTTTAAGAAAGCGCGCGCCCGCGCCAACAAAATTCCGAGCCCATATTAAAACTAAGATTTTTTTTAACAAAACACTTACTGTGGTGGATCTATCTCGTTAAGTTAGGTTCGTCGGTAAAACTATCATTAAAACCATAAACTATTATTTAAGTTATAAAATAACATTAATTTTTTAATGCTTACGTTCAGAAGCTTTATTGAAGTAAAAAAAATGTGATGAATGTACCACATTTCATTGAAGAAAAAGATTTCCGCAGGAACATTTTTGCATTTTTATGTTCAGAAAAATGTGTAGAATGCAACAGGTTTTAGTTATTCTAAAGTTTGCAAAATGGAAATTAAATTTCCTCTGAAAATGGAAATGGTGTATTTTATTTAAACTTGAACTTGTTTTACTAAACGATGACGCGTTTGTTAATATCCGGCTATATATATATATATATATATATATATATATATATATATATATATATATATATATATATACAGGGTGTTTCTTAATTGAGTGTCAATATTTAAGGAGGTGATTTTTGGGTCCATTTTAAGAAGAAAACCTCATATAAACATATGTCCTAAACGGTGTAAATTTTAAGATACAGGGTGTTAAACATTCAATAATTTCATAATTTTTCGATAATATCTCGAATACCACTCTAGACATTGTAATGAAACTTGGTATAGAGGTACTATGCATCTAGTGGAATTTTTTGAAGTAGAACATTTTTTTTAATTTCCACCAGTGGCGTCCATACGGAATCCGACTTGCATATTTTCCCAGACATTGATGGTACGCCACTGATTTTTTTTTAAATAAAAATTATTTTTGAAATTCCCATTCATTTTTGAGCAAATTTGATCTCTTGGTAACTTTGAGTTGAACGCACGGTTTTCGTTATAAAAAATAAAAACCGTTTCTCTGCAGTTTTAACAATATCGCCAATATGACACCACCAATCGCCATGGCACGCAACGAAATTTTTTTTGATTGAAATTCAAGAAATCAAATTTGCTTATGAATAACTAATACCCAAAGATTTCAAAATTATTATTTGAGCTTATAATTTTTTAACACGAAATTATAAAATACTATTAGTTCAACAATAAAGAAAGATTACTAATAATAATTATTATTGTAGTGGGCTTTGGCTGTCAGAATTAATACTTCTCTTGTAACTTAATTTGACAGTTCAGCTTTCAGATTCAGTCGGGTTTAATTAATTTTGTGTTCTAAATATCTGATATATCTGAGAAAAGAAATGGTTGAGTTTACCAATGAAGAGTTGGCAGACATGCATTACATGTATGGTTTGGCTGATGGCAGTTCACCGGAAGCTAGGCGATTATATCAAGAGCGCTTTCCTGGTAGAGTTATACCAGATAGGCGAATATTTGCAAATGTGCATAGAAGGATGACTGAAACAGATACATTCAAGTCAAATAATCAATTAAAAGGGGCCCATCGGACTGTAAGAACTCCAGAAATTGAAGAGACAGTATTAAATTCCACAGATGAAAATCCTGAACTGAGTACTAGGAAAATTGGAATTAACCCAAATATTTGGCACATCCTAGTTTGGAGAATTCTACATGATTTTTTTATACCCATATCACATTCAATGAGTGCAAGGCTTACTTCCACGAGATCTTCCTTTCCGAGTTAATTTTTGTGAATGGTTTTTGGAAAAAATTGCGCGTAATCCCTTATTTGATCGCGAAATAATGTTCACAGATGAAGCGAACTTCTCCAGGAACGCTATCAGAAACTTCCACAATTATCATATCCGGGCCGACGAGAACCCCCATGCCATTGTAGAACATCATCAAGAGCAATTCTCTGTAAATGTTTGGGCTGGCATTATCGAAAATCACCTAATTGGACCTTTTTTCCTCCCAGAAAGACTAAATGGCCATAATTATCGCCGGTTTATTGAGAACGATTTGCCGATATTGTTAGAAGATATACCAATTCTGATTAGAAACAGAATGTGGTTCATGCACGATGGCGCGCCCGCTCACTTTAGTATTGAAGCCAGAGAATATTTGAACCGCACATTTAACAACAGATGTGTAGGTCGTGACGGACACGAACTATGGCCCCCTAGGTCCCCAGATAAAATAGTTTGGATTTTTTTCTATGGGGACATCTTAAATCTTTAGTTTACCGCACCCCAGTAACTCTGTAGAGGAGCTGAAGGATCGTATAAGAGATTCTTGCGATATTATCAGAAACACCGAGGGTATCCTTCAAAGAGTTCGCGACAACATGAGGAAAAGGGCTGAAGCGTGTATTCTCCAAGGTGGTGGGCATTTTCAACAACTTATCTAATTTTTTTCTTCTATTTTGTTTCACAAAGTGTGCTGTCAATTTGTTAAAACCTAATTATTTTTGTTGAAATTATTAATTATGTACCTAGTTGTATTAGTATAGTTTTGTAAATAACTTGTTATTGTTGAAGAATGTCATATTATTTCAATAAAATTTATAAAAAGTATTTATGAAGGAACAGACTTCTGAAAAACATTGACATGGTGGTCCTAGATTGGTGGCTGAAGACTACATACTATTATCTACAAATATCTCTCACTAAGATAAACCGATTTCTGATTTTAATAAGAATGGACATAGTAATTACTTTCACGCCACTGATTTTTCTAAAATAAAGCATTTTTATTGATTCATTTGTTTGTTTTTGAAAACTTTTAGTATTTATTTTCGACAAGATTTGATTTCTCGAGTTTAATACAATAATGTTCCTCTGCATGCATGGTGATATCCGTCTTATGACCAGGATTGTTTGGACCATGTAGAGAAACGGTTTTTCTTTTTTAAAACGAAAACCGTGCGTCCAACACAAAATTACCAGGGGATTAAACTTGCTCAAAAATGAATGGGAATTTCAAAAATAATTTTTATTTAAAAAAAAATCAGTGGCGTACCATCAATGTCTGGGAAAATATGCAGGTCGGATTCCGTACGGACGCCACTGGTGGAAATTAAAAAAATGTTCTACATCAAAAAATTCCACTAGATGCATAGTACCTCTATACCAAATTTCATTACAATATCTAGAGTGGTATTCGAGATATTATCGAAAAATTATGAAATTATTGAAAGTTTAACACCCTGTATCTCAAAATTTACACCGTTTAAGACATATGTTTATATGAAGTTTTCTTCTTAAAATGGACCCAAAAATCACCTCCTTAAATATTGACACTCAATTAAGAAACACCCTGTATATATATATGTATATATATATATATATATATATATATATATATATATATATATATATATATATATATATATATATATATATATTTGTGTGTATTTTTTTAGGCTCAGGGACACAGATATGTAGCGGTCGGATATTCATCTGGAGTGATAGCATTGTACGATTTAGTTTCGACTTCGGCCCTATTTCGAAGGAAAAATCGTGCTGGAACAGAAATTCTCTTTCCTTATCAGACGTTTCAAGGCCACGTCTCTTGCATAACGGGTAAGCATATTTTTATGATATATTCTAAATCTAATCGTTCCGTTCAGTATGTTGATTTCTTCAAAAAAATCCGTGATTTGCCTAGTTCTTTGCCGATTTTTATTACCCAATATGATTAATTAATTTTGTTATAGATAATGACATTGAACCAACACGCCGATAGTATAAATATCAAGAGCTTTAGACTACTTGGCTTCATAAAACGGAATACAAAATACATCATGACACTAGAGCAATTATTATTATTCTTTATAACGGAATTCGTATAGTACCCTTTAAATCGTTCAATGTAGAGGATTATAGTGGGAAGAGGGCAGGCAAATAAAACCCCTATGATAATTTATATCCCAACGTTTCGTGGTCAATCGCCACTTTATCAAGGGCGTATAATAAAGAAAAAGAAGAAGACACATTAAGATTTGGTCGTACTATGATAAATCTATCTAACTGGAATGTCAGAAATTGTACTTAACCCTATTTAAAAAATGACGAGCAATAATAAATTGAACACATTAAGGCAAGAATAAATAACATTGTTTGACTTACCAATACCTCACGCGATCTGGATGCCTTTATAAATCATTTTAGTGTATGTAAATTACAAAGCTTTATGAGATAACTGCAAAATCTTAGAGGATGTATTTGCTAAGATTTTGCAGTTATCTCATAAAGCTTTGTAATTTACATACACTAAAATGATTTATAAAGGCATCCAGACCGCGTGAGGTATTGGTAAATTAAACAATGTTATTTATTCTTGTCTTAATGTGTTTAATTTATTGTTGCTCGTCGTTTTTTAAATAGGGTTAAGTACACTTTCTGACATTCCAATTAGGTAGATTTATCATAGTACAACCAAATGTAATGAGTCTTCTTCTTTTTCTTTATTATAGGCCATTGAGAAAGTGGTGATTGACCACGAAACGTTGGGATATAAATTACCATAGTGGTTTTATTTGCCTGCCCTCTTCCCACTATAATCCTCTACATTCTTTATAACTGTCTGGGCCGCTCGATCTTGGAGTAGTCTTCCGTTATATAGTGTCCATTGTATCAGTGCCGTATCATGTTTCCTATGAAACCAGGCTGCTTCTTTGTGGCACGAAAAGTTTGGAGAATAGATGCAGAAAGGCACTATTAGTATTTCTTTTTTAAGTCATTAATGGATTTTCAGTTGTAGCTTATCAACTTGTTCTGGTGACTGGTTCAATTTTAGCAGTAATTTGTTGTAACTTAAGTTTTCTTTTTTTTGGCGTTTTTTATCTGTTATTAATGCTTGACTATTTATTTTTGTGTATTTAAGTCAATGAACTGAGAACATGTAATTTAATAAATTGACTTTTGACATTTATTTTTGCTACAAGTTTGAACTCTTCCTGAGCTACCTGTTGTAAGAATGTGGTTTTGGCTATGGAGCTACATTTTTATACTAAATAATAAACATTTCAATATTTAAAAAAATGACATTTATAAATTGAGCCCAAGTTTTCGTCCGGGGTATAGGTAATTTTGACCGAAATAGGCTGATACCAAAGAATAATTTATCTATTTTTGTGCCTGACAAACATAATAATGCAATAAGTGGACCTTTTGCAAGGAAGAGCTTAAACGATTATTAGTCTATTTTTGTTACATGTTATTAGGTTTTTGTACTTTCTCGAAAGTTTTGAAAAGAATAAATAGTGAGTTGAATATAG
The DNA here is from genome assembly GCA_030620095.1 of Kuschelorhynchus macadamiae. Lineage (NCBI taxonomy): Eukaryota > Metazoa > Arthropoda > Insecta > Coleoptera > Curculionidae > Kuschelorhynchus > Kuschelorhynchus macadamiae. The sequence continues at coordinate 10,011 of JAUTXW010005152.1, read as the reverse complement.
ATTTTTGTTTTAAAGGGTTCTTAGATTAAATTATGATTGTTCTCCAGGTTGTTTGACCAGTAAAGCAAAAATTATATATTTCTTTTTAAATCGTTATATAAACAGTAGCGTATATACACTTTGCTTCTGGGAGGGGGAGGTTGAGATGATGAAATTTCAACAACCAAAAGTAAAATGTTCTTATGTAACTAAAACACACTAACACTGTCTCTGGGGGAGGTAGTTGCTATTTGTACCATTTAAGCTTAAATATTAGAGTCTCTGGAGGGGTTTTAACCCCCAATCCCCACCTTAAATGTGGCACCGACATAAAGTATACAAGATTTCATTCGTTTAGATGGATAAAATATCTTTTTATGAAAAGTGTGAAAAAAATAAAATGGCATAAGGGGGTCACAAGGAACGAAAAATACTATTTAGATCATTGTCGGGTTATTATTTACGGTATACCGCTATTGAAAAGTAGGCTTTAGATTTGTATATTTTTAACCACGTGCTTTAAAGCATCCTAACGTCAAAATTTGATATGTTTATTTTCACCTATTGTGGCTAACTAGAGCGTTTTATTTTAGCGAGTTAACATTATTTATATGAAAATTAATTAAAATTATTAGATAGCTAAAATCATACGTTTAAAAACCACTACTATCAAGTAGATTGCATCATGTAAATATCATGACCCTGGGCATGTAAGTAGATTGTTCAAGTTATTATTATACTAAATAATACACTTCAACCCATGCAATGTTAATATGTAATAGGTTTTGCAGAAATACTTTAAATTAAATATTCACTTAAAACTAGCTTATTTTTTATTTGATTTATTACATGTAACTCATGTTTTTTTTTTCAGTCTGTGATTGCGGTTCAAATTGTCAAACTTCTTAGTGCACTTGGTAACAAAAGTTTTTCTTTCAAATCGTCGACGTTTCGCAACTTTATTATCGCCTTCTCGGGACAAATTAAGTTTCACTTAAATGGTTAAAACTAGGAGAAAGATAGGTTTTATTTTTATAGTTGCACACAAAAATATCAATCGGAAACCCATAGAACCAAAAGGCTCTAAGTTCTTAACAATATTAACTCAATTGCTGGTCTCCTTTCTCTCTGGGACCGAAACCGCAATGCAAATTATAGTAGTTTCTCAAACAAAAAAAAAACATTTTTGCACCCCCTATAACTTTCAAAAGACACAAAGTACAACAATTTTCTTGGGCCACTGTATATACTTACGTCTCGTTATTAATTTCAGCTTTAACACTCGGACATTATTCTGGAGGAAATCGTTGGTTGTTTTCGGCAGGTTTGGATAAAACCTTGACATTCTGGAACCTGTCGAAGTTGACAAAGGTCGCGTGTCACCGAAAACATGGTATTGCAGATGGGCTTTGGATGACCCAGTGGCCATCGTGTGTAATTGCTGAGGATGAAACTACGTTTAACCAACAGCGTATGTATTTGTTAAGTGATAATGTTTTTGATCTTTGTTTTGTTTTCAACTAAAAAACTATTTATTATTTGTTTTGAAGATAGTCAAAGTCAAAGTATTTATTCATGCTTTTACAAAATGTTTACACGTCAATATGATACTAAGCCTAAAAAAAAAGAAATTTATAGTGCCTGTACTTAATTAAGATTATAATACAGCAAATGTCAAACAGAAAATAGATAAAATTACTTTAAAATAAACAGACAGTTCAGAGAACAGAAATAAACACAATAAAATTAAACAAGATTACAATAAGACTACTTCGCAAAACAAAATGTCACAATAAACTAGCTAAAATGTGTGTTAAAACTAAAAGTATAAAATTCATCAAGGGTGTAAAATGCTTGGTCTAAAAGAAAACACTTAATCTTATTTAAAAACACTTTTGGTGTTAGTTCCTTTACAATCTTAGGAAGCATATTGAACATTTTAGGAGCATGATAATTTATTGCAAATCTAGATTTGTTAATTCTATGGGATGTTATTAAAAAGTTATCATTATTTCTAGTTTGATATGAGTGAATCTCATTTAACCTAACATATTCACTCAAATTATTCCTAACATATTTAAGACATTCACAAATGTACATACAGGGCTGAGTCATAATTTTAAGTTGCTTGTATGCGCATCTACAATCTGCCTGATATGGTACTCCTCCAACAACTCTTACTGCCCTACGTTGCAAGGCAAAAATTCTCCCAGATTCCGCTGTATGTCCCCAAGAGAGCAGGGCATAAGAAATGTGGGACTGAATAAGGGCATGATAGGTCATGAGAAGAACACTCCCCGAAACAGCATTGAGTAGGTTCCGCAGTCCATAAATATTAGATGAAAGCTTTTTTGTTAAATGATTGATATGAGAATGCCAGTTTAACTTCTGGTCTAGATATACACCAAGGAATTTAACAGCTTCTGGATAATTCTCACTGTTAAAATTTGTACTAAGTGTAAACGTCATGTTTTCAGTTTTTGTTATATTCATGCTAAGGTTGTTCGCATGAAACCAGTCTGACACCCTCAACTGTGTATCACCCATGCTCGTCTGCAATTCTAAAATGTTTTTCCCCATTTTAGCAGCAGTGGTATCATCTGCAAACAGAATAAAATCTACAGTAGGGTCACAAGCTGCCAAATCATTCACATAAATTATAAATAGCAGTGTTGGTAGCGACCTGTCATATATGAATAAATTAGATCGAGGCTCTTTTCTGCAAAATTATAATATTTTAATTTGGGTATTAGCAAGTCAGGCGAAACACAATCAAAAGCATTTGTCAAGTCACATAGTAGTACAGAAGCAAACTCACCATGGTCAAAAGCGTGTGTAATTATTGAAATTTTGTTAATTGCCTCCACTGTTGACATTCCCTGGCGAAACACAAATTGCTGTTTATTAAATAAATTATTCCTATCGAAATGCTCTGCAATCCTTACTTTAAGAGCCTTTTCGAAGATTTTACTATATAGAGGCACCAAAGAAATAGGGCGATAGTTAGACACCTCATTTCGATCTACATATAGACTGGTATGACACGAGAAACCTGAAATCTTGACGGGTAGACACCCTGTTCTAAACAATGATTTGTAAGTTTGGTAAGTGGATAAACAATATTTTTGCCTTCCTTAGTAGCAGAAATATTCAACCATCTACTTGTTCCTTCTAATAATAAATTTATACAAGGTTTCGCATGAGATATGGGCAATTTCTTCGATACAAATATACCTATCAAAAATAATGCTATTTATCATATGAAATGTTCTAAACTGTTCTTAAACTGAAATATTACTGGTTTGCGTTTATTTTTTGTTTCTTTGTGATCAACTGTTTTTGGGTAAATAATATGTGCTAATTTCATAAATGTAGCTCAGCTCAAGTTTTTATTACTACCTATAAACATAAAAAGAATTACAAGCTGAATTATGACACTCAATAATTGGGACAAATACAAAATAAATTTAACAAACATGAAAAATAAAAATGAATTTATTTAAACATTTGCCTTGCTCTTTGCCAAATTCACCACAATTATCTGGAATGTCATCCAGATGCGAACTTAAGAAATGCATTTTTACAGACATGTGTGCACCAAGAGACTAAAGGCTTTAGATCTCCACGTATTTTCCAGTTGTGGTCTCGATATAAGGAAGTTAGTAAGCACTCCATGTTATTATAACTTTCTGTCATATGTACTAAATGTACCACTAGCTGTGAATACTTTTCTTCGGAAAGGTATGTTCTATAAAATTAGCTTAATTCCACATCATCAAATTTAGACTTTAAATATGAGTCTTCTTGAAGCTCAATCAACTCCATTTGTGGGTGCAGCGGAGCATTTTCCACATTACACTTACAAGGATTTGCAAAAATATTGAAAGTGCTATACATATTGTTAAAATCGGAAAACCAATCAGTAAAATGCACTGTTCAGGTCGTTTAAGTGTCCTATGATGTCTACCAGGAATGCCAAGTCACAAAGCCGTGTTAGATGACAAATTTGCGGCAATGTTTTCTATTTTATTTCCATAAAATCAGCTATTTGTTTTCTAAGGTCGTAAAATCTTTTTCGCATTTTATCTTTGTTTAGTAGTGGCCTTAAAGCCAGTAATTCCTCTGTCACTACAAATTCTTCATCAACACCAAGTATAAAAATAGCTAACTGGGCTGTGTCAGATAAATCGGTACTCTCATCCAAAGCAATCAAAAATGCTGGAAAACTAGCCAATCTATCAGTCAATGTATTTTTGATATCACTAGCCATCATATATATAGATGTCGTGTCGTCGAAGTGTGTGCGTTTATTTGTAGGCTCTGTAGTTTTGTTTGTTTATGGGAAAATATTATGAATTAATTAGTGCAAATTAGCAGGACACGAAGTTACAATATCAGTTTAATCATTGCCATAAATTCGGCGGGCCACATGGTTTTTCTACGTAACAATCAGTATAAAACCTTGTTTCATTAGACACCAATCAGGCTAATTTTCGTTTAAAGCATGTGTCTTATCAATACCACATTTGCATATTTTGGCTCCTGTCTATCCGTAACAACACTAACGTATGCCAAATAATCTCTCAAATCGCTGTAACCGTACAGAAATTATTTTGACCAATCTGTTGAAAAGGAGCTCTGTGATTCATTAATATTGTCACATTTTAATCACTGCCATCATATATATGGTCCGTGTGTGACAGTTATGATTTACGTAGAGTTTAAAAAGTGCAGAACAGCTGTATTCGATTTATATTTGGTATCAAAAGAAGTAATAGGGTATCTCACAAACTTAAAGAAATGTCGTGGTTAAATATGTATGTAAGACGTAAGCTGCATGCTTTGTGCTTTTATTATAAATTACTTTTACATTTAAATCGCCTTCATATCTTTATAACAAAATCACTTTTCCAACGGACGTACATCATTTGAATTTACGCAGGAATACCTAAACAATTTTACGTCATAAAACTGAAATATTTAAGAAATGTTTCTCCTATAAGATTGCTCTAAATATAAATTCGTTATCTCCAGATTTATCACAAATGTCACAATTTCTATGGCATTACAAAGTTTTAAAAAGAAAATTACTACTCAGTTACTCAATTCTCAGTAGCTTTTGAAATACTCTAAACTTCGTTCTTCTTTTTTCCTCCTCTTCTCTTCATTTACTAATAATGTAATCTTAGTACAATTATGTTATTTATTTATTATTTAGCTAATAAAATGTATTGTTTAGTTATAGCCGCATTGGTAGAAAAAAATCTGGACTACAGAAGTCTGAAATGCGTGCTTTTATTTACCTTATTTTTATGATTTACATCTTTGTATTTTTATTTGTGTACATATGCTAATAATAAACGTTATTATCATTATTATTATTTTCTATACGTCTAACAACAGTAGAAAGTTGGTACAGCGATTCGACTTGACCTGATCGAGAAAAATTCGTTAATTTTCTGAGTTCAGCATGTAAAAATGGTAATAAGGCAATCAACAAAATTGTGACCTCAGAAATTGTAGAAAGCAATCTTTCCACAATAATTTTGGTATTGTTTGTACTAACTTAATTATATTTTGGCAATAGGCTGCCAGGGAGCCAAAAAACGATTAAACCTTTCTACCATCGTTTTCAGGAATGTAACATGCTGCTATCAAAATGTTCGTGGTTTCCGTTTTTATAGTGCTGTTGCTTCGTGTAACTATGATATCGTGCTTGTAACAGAATCATGGCTCCAACCGGACATTTTAGACTCTGAGCTATTCCCTGATTCGTACATAGTGCATCGCTCGGATAGAAGGCTGGACTTGGTGTCTGCAACGCGTGGTCGAGGTGTATTGATTGGTGTATCCAATGTTTTGGCTTCAGAGCGTCTGGACCTTTCGGTTGTTAGTGATAAAGTGCCGTCTATTGACATTTTAGGTTGTAAGCTCACCATAGATTACTTTGTTTTTTATATATTGATCGTTTATGTTCCTCCTTCGGCTATTGATGCTCAGATGATGTTTCTGGATGCCCTCTTAACTTTGGATTTCCTGGGAAGCAAGAATGTCATTTTTCTCGGTGATTTTAACATATCGTCATTTTCCTCAAACTACCACGCGGTGCGAGGCACAGATTACTGTCAAACTTTAGTGACATTTGCGATTTTCGTCAATTCAACTGTGTACCTAACCTAAATAATCGCTGCTTAGACTTAGTTTTTGCCAACCTTAATTTAAATGTTCTAAGAAACGATGTCCTACTCGTAACTGAGGATCCACAACACCCTTGACCATATTGACAATTTACCTGTTCATAAAAGCGGTCTTCCTCAGTATAATTTCAGAAAAAGCTGATTACCCTGCGTTGTATGAATCTATGGCCAATACTGACTAGAACCCTATTTTACAGTGCTCCGATGTCCACAGCTCGTGTCAAGCTTTCTTTAGCATTTTAAACACTATTTTCACTGCCCATGTGCCTCTTAAATTACAAAGCCGTAGACCTTCCCACCCTGGTTTACTATGGAAATCATAGATAACGTATTTAAGAAAGAAAAGGCATTTCGTGACCTGAAAAAACATAAATCTGCTTCGTGTTAGGCACGAAACCTTATGTCGTTTAATTAAAACACAGTCTGACAATGCTTTTAAGTAATATGTCCGACATGCCGAATCAAGGATAGCTACAGATCCATCGAACTTTTGATCATATTTTCAAGGCAAAGATCTCAATCCAGGACACCTGCCTCTATGACAGATTCTAATACTACTTTTCATGGACCAAATAACATAGTTTCCGATTTTTAAAATTATTTTCAAAGTGTGTATAAGGTTTCACTGCCTTCGTACAAAATGATTCGTTAGTTTGCTCAGATATTGTTGACATTCCACCTATAACCTCGGATGATGTAGTCTCAGCCTGCAAAGCCCTCAAAAAGAAACTCACTTGTGGTCCTGAAGGTATACCAAGTCTGGTCTGGGTTTATGGAAAGTGGCTAGAGTCTATCCTGTTGACAAAAAAAGATGACCCCTGTGTGATCGAAAACTACTGTCCAATCTCAGTTCTATGTAATTTTTCTAAAGTATTTGAAATAATACTGCATAAGCACATATCATTTAAAATCAAAACAAACTATCCTATGAGCTACATGGCTTTTTTCCAAATAGGTCTTGTGTTCCTAATTTGAGCTGCGTTTCAACATATGTTTGTGATGCTCTTAATGATAAATCACAGGTCGATGTAATCTACACCGACTTTTGCAAAGCATTCGATCAGATAGACCACTATGGTTTATTACATAAAGCCCAAAACAGATTTGGTTTCTCAAATAGCCTTATTCATCTCTTGAGATCTTATCTAAATCGTACAAAATTTATTGAGATTGAAGGTTTTAGATCCGGCTCTTTTACTGTTTCCTCGGGTGGGCCCCAGGAATCCAACCTGAGACCCCTGCTCTTTAATATTTTTGTCGATGACCTTGTTTGTAAGATATGCTGTTACTGATGGGTGCTTGGTTAATAGGTTGGATTTGAACGTTTCTAAATGTACTGTTATGACGTTCCATCGAATTGATAACCCTTTTAGATTTAACTAATCCATTAATGATAATATTCTTAGCAGATCAACCCCTCTCAGAGACCTAGGTGTTATTTTCGATGAAAAATTTACTTTTTATCCCCCATATTGAGCACATAATTTCTGGTGCGTCCAGGGTGTGAGGATTTGTCATTCGCAATTCTAGACAGTTTTACAACTTCTCTACAATCAAACTGTTATTTTATTCTTTTGTCCGGTTTAAACTGAAATATGCCTCTATCATTTGGTATCCACTGTATAATTGCCACATCAAGTCTCTGGAGGCGGTTCAGACAAGGTTTCTTAAATATCTCGCTTTCAGGTGAAACAGCATATATCCTGAAAGGGGCTATAACAGGATCCTGGAATCATTTAGATTTCTATACAAATTGATACATAATAATATCGACTGTCCTTTCTTACTGGATAAACTAAAGCTCCACAAAACCCCATTAACATTATGTGTATAAACCTTAAACTCATTTCTGATCGTTGTGACCTACACTATGATAGCCTTTTAAGGGTCTCGTTCCTCATGAGAGTGGCTCTGTGGTTTCTACTGGCTTAGTAGCTGATGTTATTCATTTAATTTTTTTTTGTTGTTTTCTCTAGTTTTAATTCTTAGTTATATTATTTCTTTTTATAATAACTCTTTTCTTAATTAATCATTCTAGATTTCATTAGTTCATTTATCTAAATAATTTTTGTTGTTTTATGTTATTATAATTTTTAGTTAGTTAGTTATAAGTAATTAGTCACAATTGTTTTTGAATTTCCTTTAAGTGGGTGTTGGAAATAAATGCTATTATTATTATTATGACTTGTCTCACAGTATTCCTGTGGTTGTATTTTATAGTGCCGGGTTATACCAAGTCAGTACAAAAAATAAAAATAAAAAAAAGGAAATAGAAAAAAAAACAACTATTGTGTATTAAGAAATGATCTAACTATGCTACAGGTTTTCAAAATGACCGATCTCTGGATGTTCCTGTGAATGTCTGTATTAAGTCCTAATTGAGCCAAATGCGGTGAAAACGTTGTTGGGGTGAGACCTGTTACTGATATGACGAGAGTAACAATGATGACTCTTTCCTGTTTCCACAGCCTTTTTACTTCCATTGCCAAGTCGGTGTATTTGGCGATCTTCTCACTGTATTTCGCTTGGATGTTCTCGTCGTTGGGGACAGCCATGTCGATGAAATAAGTGATTTTCTCTTTTTTGGATTGAAAGGTGATATCGGGTCTATTTGCGGGGATTGTTTTATCTGTGTGGATGTCAATGTCCCAGTAGAGCTTGTAGTCTTCGTTTTCAAGTATAGATGTTGGTTTAGTAAGGGTCTGTGTTCTCTGTTAGTTTGTATGTTGTGGCTAATGCGTGATGAACGACCTTCGCTGCTGAGTTGTGTCTCGCTGTGTATTCAGTTCCGGCCATTATTCTACATCCACTCGCTATGTGATCGATCGTTTCTCTCTGCTGGTGACATCTCCTACACCTCTCGTCTTCAATGGTTGTGTCCTGGATGGCAAGCAGAAAGCCTTCTGATTCAGGGAACAGCTGCCCTTCTTGTAACCACGTATATGAAAGCTTTTTATGTATATGGTCTTGCTTTATGTGGTATCTGTGTCTTCCGTGAAGTGTTTTTTCAGACCAGGTGTTCATCTTTTCTAGTGGTGATTGGATGTGACTGTATGCGTCTGCTGCGTGTCTCGTTTGAGACAGGTCGAGCGGTGTATAATTCTTATCTGCCTTCACTATTGTCTTGTGGAGGTTAGTTTGTTTGTTGTGGAAGAATTTTCTGAATTCGTAAATTTGTTTTTTATTTAGCGATTGTATATCTATAATTCCCCTTCCTCCTTCTTTTCTCTCGATAGTGAGTCTTTCCTTGCATGCGTTGGGATGTAACTTCCTGTGTTTAGTGAATTCAGAGCGTATGAGAATGTGAATGTTTTCTATGTCTGTGTGTGACCATTTAATGATATCAAACGAATACGTAAGAATGGGTATGCCGAAGGTGTTAATAGCTTTCGTTAGATTTTTGGAATCCAGTTTTGTTTTTAGTAGCTTTGTAAGTCTGGTTTTAAATTCCGTCTTGAGCTCGGATTTGATATGAGTGTGGTTAATTTTGGTGCTTTGATGGAAGCCTAGATATCTGTACATTTCTTCTTTGAGCATGTTATCTATAGTTTCATTGTTGATTGTTTCCTCCGTGGGGTGGTCTTCCACTGTCCCTTGTTGATATGAAGTAGCTTGCATTTACTTATACCAAATTCCATGTTGATGTGGGTAAACGTTTCTGTGATTTTAAGGAGTTCCTTTAGCTGTGCCTTTGTGCTTTATTTATTTGGTGTAGGTTATTTTTTTGGTGTTTAATTTGGAATCCGAAGTTTGTGTTATTCAGTGTGTTTGAGAGTGGATTGAGACAGAGGCAGAACCACAAAGCGCTGAGTGAATCTCCCTGGAACATACCTCG
>JAUTXW010005151.1:807500-993187 GCA_030620095.1 Kuschelorhynchus macadamiae | reverse complement strand
AAAATAAAAAATACATAAATACAAAATTAAAAACAAATTAATAAATAGCAAAAAAAAAATTTAAAAAATTACCAGGAGTGGTGGAATATATATATATATATATATATATATATATATATATATATATATATATATATATATATATATATATATATATATATATATATATATATATATATATATATATATATATATATATATATATATATATATATATATATATATATATATATATATATATATATATATATATATATATATATATATATATATATATATATATATATATATATATATATTATATATATGTATATATATATATATATATATATATATATATATATATATATATATATATATATATATATATATATATATATAAATATATATATATATATATATATATATATATATATATATATATATATATATATATATATATATATATATATATATATATATATATATATATATTGTATATATACTAAAATTATTTTTCTTGAGTATAGGTGTTTAATTAATGAAATTTTTTTTTCTGTAACTAGCTCGACGTTTTGCTTCTTGTGGAAAATAATGAAATCAGTTTTCTTGATTTAACATTGATTGGGGATAAAAATAACATTAAAACAAAATGGTACACAAATGAAACTTGGTCAGGTCGATACCTACATTTTAATTCCCACCACCCAAACAGCCAAAAAAACAGCGTTATAATTGGGCTTACTGAGCGGGCTATTGCTCTTACTTCTTCAGAATTTAGACCAGGTATTTTAAAAAAAGTTCAAAACATCCTAGAAAAAAACCATTTTCCTATAAAACAAATTAAACGAATTTTTAAACAACGGACATATAAATTCTATAACAGCCAGAAACCGAATAACAAACAGAGCATCACAAACAACACTAAATACATATCAATGCCATACACAGATGGTTTGTCAGAAAAATTAAAACACAGTTTATCCAAATATGACATAATTATATGTCATAAATCACATAATTTATTAACAAATTTATACACTCCTCTAAAAAGTGAAATTCCGAAAAAGAAAAAGTCAAATGTAATTTATTCTGTGCCTTGCATAAATTGTCCTAAAAAGTATATAGGTATGACCACACAATACTTAGAAAATCGGTTAAATGGCCCTAAATATACAAAGAACGCTTCCACGGCCTTACATAAACACGAAAAAAGTGAAAAACATGAATTCAACTTTTCCGAAACAAACATTTTAAGTGGAGACAGCAATTATCATAAATTGGCAATTAAAGAAATGATTTATATAAAGAAAGATCAGAATGCAGTAAATGACAAAAAGGACATACAAAATCTAAGTCAAATTTATCAAAACCTAATCAAATAGTAATTAAATTTAATAATAAAAAAATAACCTAAAATAATATAATGGTTTTCAAAACACTAAAATTCAATTTAAATAACACCTGCAAATAAACAATTATACATGTTTTCAGCCATCCACTGTATACCAAAATACATAGGTTTTTAATAAAATAAAAAAAAATGAAGATAATGGTTTTTATAATTACGGAATTTATATAGCTCTCACCCATCGGTTAAAACTTTCAGAACATCAAAATTATTACTGTAAATAATATTGTCGTTTCCAAGGTAAGGTACATATAAAATTTATTTTAATAATTTACACTATAGTTGTTTTACTAAACGTTGTGAGTACAATAATATTTTAATTAATTAATTGTTCAATAGTTAAGTATTATGAACGTTTGTTTTGTTACATATAGTATATTAAAATATTTGCGTATGTTTATTGAATAGTACTAATCCATGTATTATGTATATTTTGTAGACATGCAATAAAATGCTCTTGAAAATGCTTCAAACAAGAATCGAAACGTCGAGTTAGTTGTAAAAAAAAATTTCATTAATTAAACCTATACTCAAGAAAAAAAAACTTTTAGTATAAAGTATGGTTTTAGAACAGTGTAACTAAATGTATATATATATATATATATATATATATATATATATATATATATATATATTATATATTTTGTTAATTATTTTCTTGGGCATAGGTTAACTCATTGAGAAGCAAAACTACAATTTAATCGACGTTTCGTTCATTATATTGAGCTTTTTCAAGATATTTTATTTTCTACAATAAAAACATGTATAGTTAGTATTTAAATTGGTTAAAACATTATTGAACATACATCATTCAAAAAAACATTACATTTAAAAGAAACTATAATCATGAACACAAAAATACATTTAAAACAACATTGATATTATACAGAGTATGATATTAAACCTAACCTATGCCCAAGAAAATAATTAACAAAATATTTACATATGGTTAAAGAAAAAAATCGAAAAAAAAAAATATATATATATATATATATATATTCCAATTCGTTCGGTATATTGGTGCCGCCATTTTGAATTTTGTTGTAAATTCTTAAGTAATCCTCACAAATATTAAAATCTGTTCGATATGTTGACATTGTCATGTTGACACCGCTTGAATTTTTAATTCCTGAAACTCTTAAATTTTCAGTTTAATCTACAGAAGTAACAAAATGTGACGGCCGTATTGGCGCGGCCATTTTGAATTTCTAAACCTAAAAAACCCATTACATGATTTAAACCAGACATAACAACATACAATCAGAAGAGTAGTGAAGCCAATGTGTGAAGCGTGTTAAAAACATTGTTTTTTAGTTTACAACTCTAAAACTATAATATATAAATAACTAATTTCCTTTCAAACTTATCTAACTTAATGGTTTGATTTTAGATAATGACGTGGGGAACGATTATTTCTTTAAAATTTGTACGTAATTAATTCAAGAAGTGAAAAACAATTTAGTTTTATTCCGATGCGACTTGGTAATTTCCGACGTGATTTCATGATTTTAATATCTTAGTTTAATTTCACAATTTAATCTTATTATTGGCATTAATAAAATCCGCCCACATTTTGTATAAACACTGAAAATCATGATATAGAACGGTAAAAATACCTATTTGCCTCATTAAAGAATAAGCAAAAAGCCTTCCTTTTGTGAAGGATAATGAAGTATGACCCATTTTTTTATTTACCTACATCAAATATTTTACCAGGCCGTGATTCCATTCCGCCATATTTAATTCATACCACTATTTTACCAGTTTATTTTTGTATCAGATGTAATTTTTTTGGAGAATTAAAGTTAATAGAGAAAGCAGAATTTTTAGCTATACCGAGAACAAACCAACCGACAGAAACTGAAAAACATTTTTTTCGGCATGCAATGACCGTAAAACGTGAAGATCTGTAAAAATCTGGAATAATGATTTTTTCAAGATTAACGATATTTCCTTTTGCGGGAAGTAAAAATTCACGCCGCCACTGGCGGTCGTCTTCAAATATCACGTATTTGGACATGTGCCATCCCCACCTCTAGATTTATCATAAACATTGGTTGATAGAATGTGAAAAGTAGGGGAACCATGATTTAGGAACGGATTGCGATCTCTACTCTAATTCTTATTATAAGGTTGCAACAGCCGCTCTGTTTAACCTGCAACTTGCCTTTGTCTATTAGTTTTAATTTTGAAGGGCAACTTTGGTTAATGTTATTGAATATCAGATTTTTAGTTTGATAAGCACATACAAAAGAAGCTTTCTCGGCTTTGATAATCAAAATAACCCTGTTTGCTCGGATTAGACCAGGATAAAATTCCAACATTCCGCCATCGATAGCAGGAAACATCTTCAGAAGTATTTACTCCAGGAAATCGGGACACTCCGTTGCTATCTCGTAAAAATGTTATTAAACTAGCGGCTAGGGCAATATAAAAACAAAAAAAAATTTTCTTTATAATTTTTTTTTGGAAATCCTTAGGGAAATAAACAGATAAAAAATCTTAAACGGAACAACCTGAATGGAGTCTATCTAGTAAAAAAAAGTTAATCGTACAAAGTTTTAAAAACAGATCTTATCCGTGATCTTATTTATTCCACTTTTTTGCTCTTTTCATCTAATGTCTTCGGAATTTCCTCTCTCTCGTCAAAACAGGGCATTAAAATAAAGTGCCGTGCAGTTTTTCAAGTGCCAACTTGATAACCGGCAAGCACGCACAAGGGTGTAAGAATACACATCGAATTTCAAACGGGGTTCCATTACAAAGAGAGTCTCATTGATTTAAACACGAGCGGGACATAGTCTTTTCTAATGAGAGGACTAGGGGCGGTAAGCACCTTAACTTGCCTTTCCGTTGGAGATCGATAAGTCTGAGATTCTGCAGTGGAACTTTTGTGTGGGATTAAAGTAGGGATTTGGGGCGAGCAATACAATTAACTAGTTCACCTGAACGTATTAAAAAGTATATTCTGTGTAGCGCATATTTTAGATTTAAGCTTTTGCAAAGAAGAAGAAAACGCGGTAGATTCAAACCGTGTGAAAGACTTGGTTTTGATGGGGAACTTCCTATAATCAAAGGGAATGATCTTTGTATAAGAGAAATCGTGCTTAGAATGTTGAGGTAAGCGCTCTTTATACATTTTAGGCACATATTCATATTGCAAAAAATATTTAATGCGTTAAGACAGTATTTAATTTTGAAACTGTCAATAATATATTTTTGAATTTGCTGCTTGCGGATTAAACTTGATGAATGCCATTGAGGAATCTATGTGCAAATGCTCTAGAGGTCAATTGTTGCGTCATCATAAGGCTACATTGCTAATATTTGCATATCACAGATATCAGTAACAGATGGGGTAAAAACCATAGATGATTGTTTGGTAGAAAACGGTACAAGGAAGAAAAAATTCTGAAATACGCCAGAAAACAGTAGGCCAATTGCCAAATGAAACCTGGTTAGTCCCAAGGAAGAACCGTTTGACTTCCAGGAATTTTGGTTCTCTCCTGTATGATAAATAAAGGATTCCCACCTTCATTATATAAATAACTCACAGGTAATATACATTTTATTTTTAATAATTATTCATTCAGTGGGTATATTAATTGGTAAGTTTTATTAAGCTTTAAAAAGTATATTGTTTTTCAGTCACTAATTCTGTTCTATATATGTATATATTTAAACTATATGTTAAAAAGTTATTTACCACAAACATCATGAAACAGATTACTTTTGCATATTTTGTAGCCCTCTCAAACTATTTTTTGACCACTGACCACTAGGTTGTTGGAAGTTGAATATGTTTTATAGGTGGTTGTGGTAATCATCGATTATACACGTCATTTAAATAAATTGCTTATCAGTAATGTCACTGGTATTATATTGAATGCCGTTACCAAGGGCGTCTATAAGGGGGGTTACCAAGGGCGTCCATGTATTTTGGAAAATGTCCTCTAACAGCTGAATCACCTGCATACGCCCTTGGCAGTTAATTTGAGCTAGGGCATATGGAATGACATTTTTGTAAACTTACTAGTAAAAACTGGATCGCAATTAACCATTGAAGCAGCCGAACTGAGAATTGTATGCTTTATTAACTAAAAATATTAAAAGGATGATTTACTCAAGTGTTTATAAAAATTTAAACTGGTTTTATTGTATAAAAATGTACGAATATTTTTTTGATAAAAATAGGACAATTATTAATTACTGCTTATGGCAATAGCTGAATATGGCGATTTCAGATCTGACATTTGACGACTAATGAATATTTATATGCTGCCTCTTTTTTTATTATTTTCAGTAAGAAACACTTTAGATGGCATATAGACCATACAACGGTGGCAAGAACACAAAACTAATGGGAATATTTGAAAAACACAACATTGTGGCTTGATAAGAGTGGATTTATTGGAGGGAGTACTGATGGCCTAGGGAAGAAGATTATACATATATATAATTTTTTTTATTTAAGCAGATACATATAATTTTTAAGTGGAAATGAAGAATTATATATTTTTTTTGTCATAGTTCCTACAACAAATTATATGTAATAAAATGCGTAAATATACCTTTATCTTGTCTTTAATTATAAAAAAGTACTTTTAGTCAGTTATTTAAATATAATATAGGTAACAAAAAGTAATTTTATAAATCAGCATTGGGAAAATTTAGTTATACACAATGACGTCCAAAAGAAATAGACCCCGCATTTCATTCATAAAAAAGAAATAAATAGAATCAAACATCAATTTGTTGTTGTGTATGAGTGGAAAAAAGACGGACTGATCGCATAAAGAATAGTTTGCGGTGAAAATTGCAACGCTGTCAGATAACTTCGCGAGGCTTACCAGTGGCGTAGCTATTTTTGAGATAGTATATTATTTGCTATATTTTTTTGAGCCCAAATATTAGTATGGTGGATACGACAGTTTTTTTGTTCTAAGATGAACAGGCCGTCACATTGCAAAAGTGAGAGTTTTAATAATAACTTGAAAACAATTAATTTAGATATTATGTCGTGAAAAAGTCTGCACTAAATGGGAAACTTTTTTATTATCAATTTCTCGAAAAACTTTCTTCTCTATAAAACTTTTGTGTTTGTCGAAAAAATAGTTTTTAAAAGATTCAACTTTAAGTCAGATATACAGGGCATTCAAAAAATACGAAAAAGTGTATTTTAAAATTTTTGTGACTGCCGCGGCCGTAAAAAATCGTTAAATAAAGGTTTAGTATTAGTTATGTCATATTAGTAATAGCTAAGGAAAGATTTAAATAGAAAAATGTTTTTTTTGCTGTTTGACCTTAAATATCTCCATAACTATAATATAAAAAATTTTACTCAGTTTATATTTACTATGTTTTATGGCCCTTAAAACTACCGTCAGAAAAATTTTATTTTTTTGAAATTTTTAGTGAAATCCACTTTTTTGAACATCCTGATCTAAAGTTTATTACTATCCGAAATATTTTTTTTTGAACCACCAACTTTTATCAAGAAATCAATAATAAAAAAAGTAAATAAACGCATTAGACTGCAAGATGTTTAAAAATAAAATCATCGAAACTTTTTGGTGATTCTGAAGCACCCTGTATAATATTTTACACTATATTTGAAACTTAATTTTTTTATAAAAATTTAAATAACAAGGTCGAAAGTGGTGCTGCACTTTACACATTTTCACCCGGACACGTGGTTTATAAAAATAAAACAAAGTTTAAAAGTTTGGTATAATTTATTTATAAACGTTAAAACAAAAGTCCCCAACGTCCTATTTGCTCAAGATATACCTATAATTTTTTACATTTTCATAATTGCTCTACCTGCAACGTTTTAATAGATATTGGCAAATAACTAGTTTTTTGCAACTTTTTTCGTATTTTGTTGCACTTGCAGGGGGACTCGCAACAAGTGAAGAAAAAGCATTCTTGTTAATAATTTTTTTGTCAATGAATTGGTTTTGACAGGGTTGGATCCCCCTAGAACTGAAACCCTGGCTACGTGCCAGCAAAAGACATATTTATGTAATGGTTCATGTGGCAATATTTATTATTAGCAATAAGCTTAGTCATTAAAGAACAAGCATTTCCATGACAAAATACAACCAATAACAGGATGAGTTCTTATTACTATTGTTACTAAAGATGAAGATAAAATTAAATTTTGTTACATGGACCCACTTTGTGTTTTGACGTCTATACCAAGAGTATAATGCTTATTTAATACCTTTCTTTATCAGCTTATCACCGACTTCATAGGAAATATGTAATAAAATATAATTTATCACTTTTTAATGCAACCTATTTTTTGAAATCGGATTTGTTTTTCAAAACATTTTGATTTCACCCTTTTTCCAACACATTTTGGTTCTATTTACGCGAAGATAGGTAAAAACTTGGGTCCACTACTTTTAAAAGTTTGCCAGGCTCGCGGCAAGTAATATTATATAAAAATGCACCACCTTTACATGTATTGGATCTATTCATATTTACAGAAAATCAGCAATAAACATGGCCCAATATTAATATGAATACAAAATTGAACTTCGTGTCCCTAAAAGCCACAAAAACCATATTATGAAAAACAATATCTTTACAGTATTTATCCCTCAATTTACCCCCTTTTTTCCCCACCATCCTTCGCCGCTATACATTTCACTTATTGACAATATAGATATGTTGTGCCAAGATGTTTAATATTTTTAACATTCATTATAATATATTATATTATTATTTATATTACCGAAATCACCTGATAAAAACAGATTCTCCCTAGTTGGGATAATGTACCTCAGGATGGTATTTATTTACTTTTTTGATTACTTATTTTTAAAAACCAAATTTTTAGGCAATAAATTAAAGCATTTCAAATGCATTAAAGAATATCTATAGTAAATAAAGAATTGAAAAGTAACGCTATATGAGAACTCCGACACTACTCTAAATATCCCTTGAAAATTTCATCCAAAATGCAAACCATCCTGGAGTAATTAATGATAACATAAAATAGTGGGTCTTACAGCTTACTCAATTAAAATTTAGTACCGATGCTTTACCAAATAGTATATTTATGTTGTTTATTAACTCCTCAAAAAAGGTGGTTTGATAAATTTTAGAGGAATATTTCAGACTTTTCACAAATATATAAATTAGCAAAACGCTGTACTCCGTTTATCATCAGTGTCTTCAACTTTATAGATAAGATGAAGTTATAAAAAATTAATTTAAGCCCAACGGAAATGTTCAATACAAAAACAATACTTCATGTGCAAATATAAGAACGCTATTAGGCGGTGATTTTACCCTTCAACTACATCACTGGTATGACATAACCTTACTTACCTTCGAAAACAAACTTCTGGGTTTAAATCGTTTCTTTTTCTGCAAATAAAGCAAGTTCGCACCATTTTCTTATAGTTTTTTAAACAGATTCTTGAAAATAGCCACACAAAACACTTAGATTTCTGAAAAACACTTATTTCACCAACTAGAACAATTACAACGCCGCGCATCAAATAGGTCGAAATCATGAATGACTACGACCGTCTTCGGCGTTTTCCGAATGATCCCGAAAGAAATCTGTAGTATACTCGAAAAAGGTAGAATTCCGACGTTGCCGATTATTCTGGGATTTATTTCTTGAAATAAGGAATAATAATTACTTAGTTATTAATAATAAGCTATTTAATTATCAGTTTTAAAATATTCTATATGGAAATTTATACTGGGAATTTCTGGAATTCCTTGTTTATTTAGGTAATAGTGTAAAGGATGATATCCGTTATAATCTGGCCACAGTAACGGTTTGGCAAACCAGGGTTAATGTTGGATTCCTCCAAAATGTAAACAACTGGGTCTATGTTATTTCCATGTCGTTGGTTATACAGAATAACTCTCTATAGAAGTCTAAAGTATATTACATAAGCGTTGAAAGTGAAATTTTTTAAACGAGGTAGGTCATAGGAAAAATAGTAAACTATTTTTCTTACAATCACAAAGAGTCTTCAGTAGGACTTTATTTACTTCTCAACACTAGTATTGAAAAACTAAGTAACTGATTTGAAATAGATTAAAAGTAAGCTTTAGCTTTTTTTTACTTACCATCTTTCAAATAGGTACTATAGTGTTGAAATTTTTCTTTAACACACGTGTAATATAAACCACTTTCTAGTGTAAACAGTTCTTTTTTGTCAGTTTCGTATGAAGCTGCATGACAAAAAATTTTGTCTAACATATTTACTTTAATTCTAATTTGTTGGAAAACATAACGCAACAAAACCTGTCTCTGTAAAATTAGTTGAAAAGAGAAACAACCAGTTTTTTTAAAGAATTTTCTAGTTTTTGTAATACCTTTTTTCTTTCCTGTCCGAGAAAAGATTTTCTTAATCTGAAATAATAATCTATTATTTATTATGCCAAACCAGTATACCAAATATCTTTAACAAAATGAAACAATATCTACATTTTTATCACAGTTTTATTAACAGACTAATTAACAGATACACAAATACATACATACATACATATGTACAACTTAAACTAAGGGATAGATACTAATATAATATTAAAAAGCTAATAGGATTTTATTAAAATAGAAGAACAATAATTATATAAAATATACAATGTTACATAAATTTAGATTGATTCTATTTTTGCTATCAGAATCTGCAAAAATTGAGAGTTTTGTTAATGTACCATGTATTAGTTTCAATGCCAAGATTTCACCTAGCTCATACACAGCCCAACTCATAAAAAGTGAATTCTCAGATTGTGGAAGTGGAATTTGTCTCAATGGGAATGCAGATGTATAAAAGTATTTATAATCAAGTTAAACATCAAACCTTTTATAAACAAGAAAACTCGCAAAATGTGTATGAGGCTGACCTAGTTGAGTTGAAATATATATTTTTTCATGAGACTTTTCATTAGTTATACGACCTGTGCTTTCCACTAAAATTAAATAATAACTGGGGCCACATAAATTTAATATGAATACTTGCGATACTGAAGAGGTAAAGGCAGTAAAGCAAACAGTTATGTTATGCATGAAGCTCCTTCTTTCGACTTTCTTCTTCCTTTGGAAACCCAGAAAATGAACCTCAGGTTTTTCAGATAGTTTTCATTGCAATTAGGTACACAACAAATAAAGGGCATTGTTCTAAATTCACATATTTCTTTGCATATCCATTTTTTATTAGAATTCAAGTGTTAACCTCACTACCACAAACTATTATTTTGACGAAAGTTTTATAGCACCAGTCTCAAAACTAATAGCATTAACACAAATATGTACCGAAATAGTCAAAAACTACTAATGTTCTAATTTATTAATAAAAACGGATGCAAAAAACAGCCGTAAACGAATTTACAAATAACAGTTAACTACAAAAATTTACTACTGGTGATGACTCATCGCAAGCTGTCAACGGCCGTTTCCAGGCTTTCTAGTAGAGATGGTGTTGCCTCAACCCGCCTCAATTTTCATTTTTCTTATGGCCGCCATATTAGATTTTTCAATTTTTGCAAAAATTTCCGGTCTACTGACGTGTAACAAGTACATAAAACAGTTGAGTACCATCAAACTTCGTAAAGTTAGGTCTTTTCTAAGGAGGCCACGAATTTTTTGTAACAAAAGTGACGTTATATAATTTAAAGTACCAAAGTTGTTTTTTAATAAGTAGTACGCTTTTCTCTCAACAGAATCATAAATCTGACACACAATTTGTCGAGACTTGTTAAAAATGGTCGGCATTGCCTATCCAAATGAAGGAAAGTTTTACATGTTAGCACTGTACTTGCAGTCACACAGAAACGCCGACATTACCTCAGCAAGGTATGTGGAGATGTATCCCGAGCGACGACAGCCGCATAAAACCCGAAGTCAGAAAAATCGTAGTTAATTTAATTAACCATGGGGCCTTCGAACAACCTAGAAGTGGATACAATATTGACAAGGAAAATCGCGACAGAAACATTTTACAGGCTAACAACCAAAAGCCTAGTGAGTGCATCGGTAAGAACTGTAGAAAAGGAAATTTATGTCCCAAAATCAACCAAGAGTGTTAAAAAAGAATAAGTACAATTCATACAAACCTATAATAGTTTAAGGACCTAAGGAAAGTGATTTTCCAAGATGACTACGCTTCTGTGAGTGATATACTAGGAAGTGTAATAAAAATCCCGATTTTCTAAATCATGTCTTGTGGTCCGACGGCAGTAGGTTTATGAATTGTGGAGTTTTTAATAGGCACAACAGTCATCACTGGGCTGTCGAAAATCTTCACGAAGTGGCAGAGGAACGTCTACAGACAGTCTATAGATTTGGAAGTAACGTTTGGTGTGGGGTCATTAGTCATTTAATATAACTTACCTTTTTTAATTGGGCACCTATTTATAAATTATTAATAATTTCAGCAAATCGACTTATAGGACCATTTTTGTTTGGCTACAATGTAAACGGACAGAGATACCTAGAGCTTTTGCGAAATCAGATTGTACCATCTTTACGAGCTACTCTAACAGAAATCCGACTCACAACACAATTCAGGTCAAGAACTTCTTAAGAGAGCAGTTTGACGAAAGAATAATTTCCTTAAATGGTCCAATATCTTGGCCTCATAAATCTCCTGAACTCTCCCCTTGGATTTCTGTCTCTGGGGTCACACGAAGAATCAGATAAGTAGTACGCTTTTCTCTCAACAAAATCATAAATCTGACACACAATTTGTCGAGACTTGTTGAAAATGCTCGGCATTGCCTATCCAAATGAAGAAAAGTTTGACATGTTAGCACTGTACTTGCAGTCACACAGACACGCCGACATTACCTCAGCAAGGTATTTCGAGATGTACCCCGAAGGACGACAGCCGCATAAAACCCGATTCACAAAAATCGTAGTTAATTTAATTAACCATGGAGCCTTCGAACAACCTAGAAGTGGATACAATATTGACAAGGAAAATCGCGTCAGTAATATTTTACAGGCTAACAACCAAAACCCTAGTGAGTAATGTAAGAACTGTGGAAAAGGAAATATGTCCCAAAATCAACCAGGAGTGTTAAAAAAGAATAAGTACAATCCATACAAACCCATAATAGTTTAAGCACCTAAGGAAAGTGATTTTCCAAGATGACTACGCTTCTGTGAGTGGTATACTAGGAAGTGTAATAAAAATCCCGATTTTGTATATCATGTCTTGTGGTCCGATGAAAGTAGGTTTACGAATTGTGGAGGCACAACAGTCATCACTGGGCTGTGGAAAACCTTCAGGAAGTGGCAGAGAGACGTCTACAGACCAGATTTGGAAGTAACGTTTGGTGTGGGGTCATTAGTCATTTAATATAACTTACCTTTTTTAATTGGGCACCTTTTTATAAATTATTAATCATTTCAGGAAATCGACTTACAGAACCATTTTTGTTTGGCTACAATGTAGACAAACAGAGATACCTAGAGCTTTTGCGAAACCAGTTTGTACTATCTTTACGAGCTGCGTTAACGGTAGATGAGTGTAGAAGAACTTCAATAAGATAGATGTCCGGATCACAACACAATTCAAGTCAGGAACTTCTTAAGAGAGCAGTTTGACGAAAGAATTAATTTCTTAAATCGTTCAATATTTAGGCCTTCTAAATCCCCTGACCTCTTACCCTGGGATTTATACCTCTGTGGTCACACGAATAATGAGATCTATGACTTTGATTTACCTGCGACCATCGAAATGAGACAAAGAGTTTTGGACACACTTAAAAATATTAACGGAAATACACTTGCCAGGGTTGTCACCAAATGTCAAAAGTGTCTCGATGCAACTGGACATCATTTTGAAAATCTGTACATTAATATAAGCCAGATACGAAGTAGTTAAGAACTTATTTAGATGCCTTTAATACATTGCTTATTAATGTAATTTTGTGACAAATAAATTATGGCCTCCTTAGAAAACATTGAGTCCTAACTTTAGGAAGTGTGATATTTCGATGATACTTAAATCTTTTATGCACTTGTATGTCATCAATATTACGGCCCTAAGAAAAATGAAAGTGGAGGCAAGTTGCGGGATAACAAAAGACGATGGAGACATGTTGTACACGCCACTTTTTCAGTCTTAAAAAAGCGTCCCATTAATATCACATTTTGACAGCTGTCAAATTTACCGTTTTGGATTTATTGGCCAAAAACGAAATCCGCCATTTTCGGTTTTTCGCCGATATTTCCAAAACCAATCGACCGATCGTAAATCTGAGACCGGATATCAAATGCGCTAAATTTCCCTTAAAACTTTCCCCATTTATACTTTGCTGTAGATATAATAGCATTTTTCACGTTAATATATCTAATTTCAACTAATTTGTCCATGAAATAGGTTCATAAGGTAAAACAAACGAATTTGTTCATTTGTCTTTGTTGATAAGTAACTTCAAATAAGTAATCAAGATTTATTGCTCGATGGAAAAATTAATTTCTCTCGGCGGAAATCGAAGAAACTGCCAATAAAGCTACTTTTGAATTTTTGCTTAGTAAGTCAAAGCAGCAGTACGAGTTTTCATAGGATTGTTTCTTGAAATGGTGTTTCTTGAGTATTACTACTAAAATTGCACCAAAATGTACACGTATGCATACTAGGCTGTTATTATAAACATCAATATCTATCACTACATGCGATCTTTTCGTCATTTAATATAGTTATTTAAGGCGTCGGTTTTATGTTTCCTTAGACTTAATTAAAGAGAAAACGCTAGTAGCCATATGCTAAGCAATATTGCGATTAAATTATTCTCATACCGGAAAAATTAAGGTAATTTAAAGTAAGCCCTCTAATTATAAATCTCAAAGATCCTGTGCACTGCAGGCTGTTACTTAATATAAATTCAAGAAACAAGACAAGTTTAGCACATGAGGTATAATAACTAACATCACCTGTCATTTTCGAAATAAATAAAACGTTCTTTAAAAACGAGATGTTCCATTTAAAGTTCAGTATTTTGACTTCATTGACAAATCAAAAATAATAAAATAATTAGGAAAGCATGAAAACATACAGCTTACAACTCAATTCAGTACATTTCGCTTACTTATTCCTGATTATAATGGAACTTTAGATAACAAATACTCAATTTATCAAATTAATTTAGGTTGAATATTTGAGTATAATTTTAGGTTTTATATTTAGTGATTTTAAATAAAATTTACAATTCGAAAACCAGTCTATTTTTGATTGTTTTATATCGGTTAGTTAAAAAAAACGGCGAAACTCGTTAAATTTGGTTTATCTCTTTGTATTTAAAACCTTTTTTCTAGTATGCCCGGTAGCCGTAAAGGATACAAGAGCTCCCTAAAAATGCGAAAGAAAAAGTATTTCCATAAATAATTTGAGAGTTAATTTCTATCTCTTAAAAGGTTTAATTTATTAATTTGGTATACTAATGCGTAGAATTAGTATATACGTAGTATATAATTAAACAATAAATATACGCTTAATTTCGAACACAGCTTTAGCTTTGCAATCGTAACAATGGTAACCAAAAACTTCTCACTGTCAACTTGTTTACAGTTTGAAATCACAAACTAAACTGATTAAAAAGATACATTTCGACAAATTTATATAACTTTTAAAAAAGGATAGAACAATCTAGAAAACTAGATTCTAGAAGAAGAGTCTAGATACTACAGGGTGAAAATAATAAAGCCTAGTAGGACATTCAGGAACGATTAATGAGACATACATAGTCGTAACATGAATCAAAAACTAAACTAAGTCTAATTAGTTAAAAATAACAAATAAATTAACCTAAATCTGCACAAATCTATAACTAAAACAAAATTAGCAACATTGTCCCCTTTCTGGACTTGATCGCCCGATCATTCATCTTCTGTATCCGGAAAACCAGGTCATTAAGCCGGTTCACCACATGATATGGACCTTCCCATGACTTCCACGTCCCTTAATTCTTTTTGGATTGTATAACCCCACTTTTTCACAGACTGAGATTCCACTATGACATAACTTTAAATTGCCGTAATCTTTTTCTAGTGGAAAATGCTGTCTTTTTATTGTCTGCCGGATTGAGCTATTTGCCAATAACCACTTTTTAAGTTTAGAGTTAGAAAAAACCATCTTGATCCTGCTAAGATATCCAATGTGTCGTCAATTCTTGGAATGGGGAATCTGCCTTTCTTCGAAGTATCGTTAAGTCTTCTGAAGTCGACACAAAATCTGATAGAGCTGTCATTCTCCTTAACAAGCACTACTGGAGACGACCAGGACCTAAAAAAATATAGAACAAATTAGGAAGTTCTGGAAGAGTCTAGATACTACAGGGTAAAAATAATTAGGCCTAGTAGAACATTCAGATATGGTTGACAATACATACATAGTCGTAACATGAATCTAAAACTAAGCTAAGTCTAATTTGTAAAAATAACAGATAAATTAACCTAAATCTGTACAAATCTTTAACTGAAATGAAATTCGCAACATTGTTACCTTTCTAGAGTTGATCGACCCGATCAAGCATCTTCTGCATATTGATTATTGGCTAATTAATGGAGGTGCACCAATTTCATTTTAGCATGAGGGCTTTTCTGTATCCAGTAAACCAGGACATTCAGACGGGTCACCACAGGATATCCCATGACTTCTGCAACTTCGTGATTCTTAATTTTTTATGCATTATATAACCAAACTATTCCACTGTGACAACTTTAAATTGACATATTCCCTTCCCAGTGGAAAACCCTGTCTTTTTATTGTTTGCCGGATTGAGCTATATTTGCCAATAACCACTTCTTTAAGTCTAGAGTTGAGAACCATCTTGATCCTGCTAAAATATTCAATGTGTCGTCAATTCTTGGTAAGGGGAATCTGTCTTTCGTCATAACATCGTTAAGTCTTCGGAAGTCAATGCAGAATCTGATAGAGCCGTCATTTTCCTTAAGAAGCACTACTGGAGACGACCCGGACTTTTAGAAATAGAAAAAAATAGAACAAACTAGAAAATTCTGAAAGAATCTAGTTACTGCAAAGTAAAAATAATTAAGTATACTAAAACATTTAGGAATGATTAATGGCAAAAACATAGTCGTAACATGAATAAAAAACTAAGGTAGTTGAAGTAACAAATAAATTAACCTAAAACTGTACAGATCTATAACTAGAACTAAATTCGCTACAATATTATTGATATAATTATTATAATATAAATTCTACCGACTATCGTTTACATTCTGTCCGATAGGGGCGGGATCTATGTAATTTGTTAGTTATAATCTCCTGACATCATTTGGGCATATATTCCAGTAATATCAGGATATTATCAAGCACAGTGAAATTCCAAGATTCCTGCAACATTACCAAATCTGTCTTACTCCGCATTTTCTTAGTATTGCAACTTACAAGGATGGGTAAGTAAATAAAATTCGAATCGTTTCAAAATACTTTTAATTGTTTGTGAAAAAAGTCAAAAATATTTGTCATCAGCTTACTTACCTATTAATAAATATTTCCTGTATTACGTTGAGCTTCTTATATATTGGTTAAAATATTATTATAAAAAATATATTTAAGAGTTGGGTATGATATAAATTTTATTTTATTACAAGCTTTTTTTGTCAAAATATAAGTAAAACACCACATTCAGTCATGCTGCTATTAAAAATTAGTTTAATTTACCGGCAACGAACGTGTCTAGAAATTAATATTTCCGGAGAACATTGAATTATTAATAATAGATGCATTTTGACGTGAATAAACATACTGCATTGTTCTGTTCTAATCTCTATAACAGGGTGAGGTATTAGACAAGGCTATCTAATATCCCTCACGGTTGTTATTGTATTACTAAAACAATTACTAACCAGTTTTAGCAGATGTTTTTAGGGTGTCATCGTCATATAGATTTCTTCGGGGGTCACTTACCTAACTAAAGTTGGTTTCACGAGAGTTTGTACTCACGTCATGAATTGTCTTATCTTTTTTAACAAATAAAAATATTCAAAAATAGACTGAAACAAATTAGTGACGTCATAAATATTGGTCGGTTCTAAAAACCAAAATGGCGCCCGTTCAACAGCTGATTTTTTAGAGCTTGAATAATAATATCCTTAAAATTGTTTTGTCAAAAGGCACGTCAGCTTTCATTTCATTTTCCTATTCTTAAGCCTGGGTTATAGATTAAAAACTTTTGCGTCTTGCGCCGCCGTTTGCGCTGTCCTTGAAGTTTGCTTATCGCAAATCAATAAGTACGGTTATATTTTTGCCGCCATCCGTTTGAGTTTCCGCTAGGCGTCGAAAAGATGGCGATCTTTAACTTTGACGGAAACGGCTGGCGAAAATCGACGTTTCCGTTAAGCTACAACCAATGGAATTGCTGGACTTTAAAGGATCTTTTAGAACGTTCGTCCCTCGTAATAAATTTGACATTAATATGTACATATAACATCCTCGTCCATTTAAAAAAAATGCTTGGAGTCATTGTCTTTAATTTTAAGAAAATACTGGTAGGAGTTATGAGTATTTCCACCCCAATTAACATGCTGAATTCGAGATCTTCTTTGCCACCTACTCTTCAACATCGTACAGATGCGGCACACATTAATATATCCACAATGCCTAGTCTTTACTAGGCATCATTACTATGATTTTGATAATTCATGCTTAGCAAATTCAAAAAAACGCACATAAACTGAAAAACAAGCGAGACAAAACTGTACTACACAAAAAGGCGATAAATATAAATATTAAAGTAAGGTTAGTTTCACAGGCGACGCAAGGCGCAAACGTTTTCAATCTATAACTCGGGCTAAGAACCAGCGTAAACACTTAGCTCAAACGGACGACGCAAGATGCAAAATTTTTCAATCTATAACCCAGGCTTTATTGTGTAAAATGCCTTGAAGGCATTCAGAAAGTGAATAAAATATGATATCAAAGTTACGTTATAAAGGTGAGAGATGCAGGCCAACCACTGTTACCACTTACGGCAGTTTTAGTTTTTTTTCTTGATTTATATGACTCTATTTCTTTGTATTTTGTAGATAGTATCTGATGCCCTGGGAAATAAAATTATCATAGTGAAAAAGGTCAGTTCGCATGAGAATTAAAAGGCAGCCACAAAAACTGCAATTCAGAGATCTCATGGACGCTCTCTTTATGAAATTCATGAGCACAGCATAAGAAATAGAATTTACGCAATATTTGCTGCAGGTTTTTAATTAAAATTAATTTTATTCAATACATTTGAAAAAATATATTTTCTAAAGGAGAACATGTCACATTAGTTTTACTACAAACAAGGATTGTAGTAAACAGCCAGTGGGAATAAACACTTTTGGAGGTATGCGTATTGCTTTGTTTTTAAAATTATACAATCCTGAACAATATACCGGCCACTGTTTTAGGAGGTCGAAATTTCATCAAATTGCGCCCTAAACATGTTGATCATGGTCGAATCTTCCTGTGCTATAAGAACGGTAAATGTACAAAACCTGTGGGAATAAACACTTTTGGAGGTATGCCTAAGGCTATTGCTTTGTTTTTAAAATTATCCAATCCAGAACAATATACCGGCTACTGCTTTAAAAGGTCTTGTACATCCCTATTAGCTGACACCGGAATGGATATTTTGACCGTAAAGAGGCACGGGGGATGGCGGTCAAATACAGTTGCAGACGGATACATTGAGGCTTCGGAAGAAAACTGCTTTGAGTATACTCAGAAATAAAGAAAATGAAGTAACTAGTATCCAAAAACTGAACATATTTAAAGTAAGTTCATCGCAAGTTTAGTCAAGTTTGTCAAGTACAGGGTGTTCCAGCGAGGACTGAACAGGGACCTATTTTCGACCTTCCTTGTATTTTGGAAAAATTCAAAATAGCCAATCGATCTATTTTTTCTTGTAGAATCCAAAAATATCATCGAAAAAATATTTGAACCAGAAACAAAAGAGTTACGCTATGCATCAGGTGTTTTTTAAATGGAATGTATCGTTTTTTATACGATTTTTGGAAAGAGTGATTTTTTTTATGTCTGTTCTGATTAAAAGATTTGATTTTGCGATAGCTGTTTATATTACATTTTAATGTTTTACAAACTAAAATTTTAGCTTCACCTGTTTAAAATATACGATAGGTTGGTATAGGTGATCTAGGTAAAATGACGTTTGAATGCTTTGTCAATAAAAATTGACATTATTTTAATTATTGTCGAAGTCTTCACCTAAAAAATATATATTTGACTCTAATCGAAATGAAATACTCTTTGGACGAGAGAACTACAATTGTTATGCTATTTTACAAGTGCCAAGAAAATGCAAGAGAAGCAAGAAGAAGATTTATTACAAATTTTCATAGAAATATATCCATCAATACAATTCTAAGGATAAAAAACCTATTTGAGGAAAATAAAACTTTACATGATAGAAAAAGAAATATACAAAGAAGAAGAAATCGAGACCAGGCCATTATAAATTATTTTCAAGTTAATACAACCAAATCTATTTCGGATGCAGTTCGAGAAGTTCAGTACGGTGGCGGTGTAAGGCGCAGAAGAGTTACCAGAGGGACTGTTCACAGGACTCTGAAAATGCATAAATTTAGGCCTTTTCGTATCCTTCCACTTCAGCACCTAACACCGGCACAAAAAGAACTTCGCTTCCAATTTGTTTCTCAAATGGTAATTCGGCAAGAAAACGAAGACCCTGATTTATTCAAAAATATTGTGTGGACCGACGAAGCTACTTTCACAACATCGGGAGTATTCAACAGACATAATAGTCACCACTGGGCCGTTGAAAATCCAAAAAAGTTCCAGACTATTAAATTTCAAGGGAGGAATTCTATTCATGTTTGGTGTGGGATAAAAAACAATAAAATTTTGGGACCAATATTTTTTAACGGGACTTTAAATGGGCACAGATATTATGAGTTTTTAGAAAACGAAATTTGGAAGACTTACCATTGGCAGAATATCAGAATTTAATTTGGCAACATGATGGGGCGCCTCCTCATGCCGTGCATGATGTGGTCCAATTTTTAAATCGGCGCCGTAACGAATGGATAGGGCGAAATGGAACATATGCTTGGCAGCCCAATAGCCCCGACCTCTCAGTTTTGGATACATTTCTTTGGGGCCATTTGAAGAACGTCGTATACAGACAACGAAACGAAAATATTCAAGAGATCATGGGAAAAATTGTCGATGAAATAAACCGCCTTAACCAGGAAAATCATATTGTAACAGCAAGTTTAAAAAGGCTACAAAGGGGTTATCGATGTTGTTTCGAGAAAAACGGCGGTCACATTGAAAACTTATGTTATTAATAGTTTTATTTTATTATTTAATAATTATTTTTTATTGAATTTCTTTTTCTATCATGTAAAGTTTTATTTTCCTCAAATAGGTTTTTTATCCTTAGAATTGTATTGATGGATATATTTCTATGAAAATTTGCAATAAATCTTCTTCTTGCTTCTCTTGCATTTTCTTGGCACTTGTAAAATAGCATAACAATCTGTAGTCTCTCGTCCAAAGAGTATTTCATTTCCATAAAAGTCAAATATATATTTTTTAGTGAAGACTTCGACAATAATTAAAATAATGTCAATTTTTATTGACAAAGCATTCAAACGTCATTTTACCTTGATCACCTATACCAACCTATCGTATATTTTAAACAGGTGAAGCTAAAATTTTAGTTTGTAAAACATTAAAATGTAATATAAACAGCTATCGCAAAATCAAATCTTTTAATCAGAACGGACATAAAAAAATCACTCTTTCCAAAAATCGTATAAAAAACGATACATTCCATTTAAAAAACACCTGATGCATAGCGTAACTCTTTTGATTCTGGTTCAAATATTTTTTCGATGACATTTTTGGATTCTACAAGAAAAAATACATCGATTAACTATTTTGAATTTTTTCAAAATACAAGGAAGGTCGAAAATAGGTCCCTGTTCAGTCCTCGCTGGAACACCCTGTACATCTGATATTAATTTAAATAACTGAAATAGTGGTAATTAATATTTACAATAAATAATTTGTAATGCTGTATTTTAAACAAAAATAAATGTATTTTCTTATTTTCTGCTTTAATTTTAATATTAGTAGATATCATTATCACATTAGTGTGGTAATATATAACATTACCTAACTAAAATCAGGGCGAAAATGACTTCTTATCTCACGATCCTAGATAAAGATTTTAATATCCACTTATACTTTAATATACTATTTCCATGTAGAGCAAACTAATTTTGTTCTTTTAAATTCAAAACCAGAAATTTATAGGCACATTAAAAGCAATTCAATTTATATGTAATATTTATTTATTCTAAAATATTCTTTTTCTAAAATGATGTATAAAGATGCCCGACGCTTAAGAAACAAAAAGCGGCGAGTTGATTGATTCTTTTTTTCAGTTTCGGTACGGAAAACAAATTAGCGAACCTTGTTTTTCTCCCTGATATGACAAGAATACAAATTTGAAAACATTACCCTGACTCTGCACGTGAAGTTTAAACAAGAACTTTTATAAAAGAACTTCATATCCTACAAAGAGTGTTCCTCTGTAAGGAAGTTGACAGGAATAAATTGCAGAATTTTATTTACCTGTGTCGTTTGACTTTACAATTTATGAAGAGTACATAGTGTAGCTCACGTAAAGGGAATATTTGTATTTAACATGAAAAAATAATTTGTTGACTATAATGACTGTTTCTCACGCTGGTTATTAATTTATTTTTGCGTATTCTATAACCAGCTGACCTATTTTTAACGTCAATAAATTTCATTAATCGTTATCAATTAATAACATTAATATTCTTGTAAAAAAGTATTATAAAGCGTAACCTGATCGGTTGAAAAATCGTAACTTTTCTGGAGTCAATTAATCTTCTCTAC
Organism: Kuschelorhynchus macadamiae; assembly: GCA_030620095.1. Lineage (NCBI taxonomy): Eukaryota > Metazoa > Arthropoda > Insecta > Coleoptera > Curculionidae > Kuschelorhynchus > Kuschelorhynchus macadamiae. Next base: position 970,894 of record JAUTXW010005151.1, on the reverse strand, counting down.
TTTTTTTTAGGCTACTTAGAGACAGTAAGTTTAATTTTAAAAAGAAAAAAAACAATGGGTGTCTCAAGTACCCCCAACTTATAGGTAACTTGAGACATGAAAAATATATATTTTAAACATATCTCTGTTTAGTAATTTCAACAAATAATATCGTAATCTGTTTCTTAATGTGTGTTCCCCAAAAATAAAAAAAAACTATACTTGGAACATAAAATAAAGATCTTCACAAAAATCCAACTCTGCCGGATGTTTTTTTGATGTCTTGTCGTTACTGTGATTAATTTATATTGGGCTCTATATCACTTTACCTAAACTCAAAATGACTGTAGAAAGACAACTATCTATTTCAAAAGTTAAGATGTTTAAATAAAATCTCGCAAACAAAATCAAAAACGTACCCTTAAAAAATCAGTTCCTTACGTACCTCTCGAAAATTTCTAAAATTAATTTACATTGTTCATGACCTTCATGAAATACTCCTATTCAAGCAAAAACCGCATGGTCCAGTTAACTGAGCGCTTACAAAACTTCTAAAATATGACACTTTTGACTTCTCTTTTTAAGTTACGGTAGAAAGGATCGATCAGTCCATGTTGGCGGAGGCTAAAATAAAATGCTCCTTCCTCGGGCTTCTTAATATCCTTCTATCTTTTGAGACGTTTTTGTTTGGATTTAAAGTGATTGACTGTTGGTCACTTGATTTTAACCATATGTTTCCTTTGGGCTTTAAGTCATTTGGTAAGCTGTCATTTGATACGCTGAATTTCGGTTATTTATGGATTTCTTATATATATATATATATATATATATATATATATATATATATATATATATATGGCCCATCGAAAACGTACCGCAAGGCATAACGGCCAGGGTAATTTTTTTTTCAAAAAATCCAAAAACACGTCAATTTTGTTTGTGAGGGGGACAACTTTTGCCCTTAAAATGATCGCAAAATTTTCAACCCTCTAAGCGGGGGTGTCATCCCCCAAACTTTTTCAAATGGGAAGAGGGGTCAAGTGGTACCGCAATGAAAAGGGCTTTCTATTCTCTATACATTCCCGCTTTGATTTGAAAATCGGTCAAGTCATTTAGAAAATATGAAGGATTGAAATTTGAAAAATACATTTTTCAAAAAACGCATAAATTGGATTAAATAAAAAAAAACTTACCGTATTAATGAAGCAAATGCTGAAAATGTTGCCCGTCGACCTCCATACAGTAATACAAATTAGCTTCAAATCGTTCTCGAACATTCTGAAGAACTTGAGGGGTCACTTCGCGACAAACGTCAATAATTCGTGTTCGCAGATCTTCTAATGAGGCAAGTGGAGTGCTATACACTTTACTTTTTATGTGTCCCCATAGAAAAAAGTCTAAAGGAGTCAAGTCGGGTGACCGGGGAGGCCACTCAATGGCACCCCTTCGTCCTATCCACCGCCCGGGAAAGTTAGTGTTTAAATAATTACGCACATTTTGAGAGTAATGTGGAGGTGCACCGTCTTGTTGAAATATCAGTTCCGCTTCAACGTATCCAGGATTATTTTCGATGATGTCAGTTAGGGCTGGGTCGAAGGTATTTTCCAGTAAATCTAAGTACATATCACCTGTTAGAGTTCCAGGAAGAAAAAAAGGACCCACAATAGAATTTCCAAAAATACCAGCCCACACGTTCAATTTCTGAGGATGTTGTGTGTGCACCTCGTGAAATACCCTGGGGTTGTTCTCAGCCCAGTACCGACAGTTATGCCGATTAACTACACCGTTCAAAAAGAAAGTGCACTCATCCGAAAAACACACATTGAATAGAAAATTATTATTATTGGCCACTCGTTCACTAATAGTTTCACAAAATTGCAAGCGGCGATCAAAATCGTCTTCGTTGAGTTCTTGTACCAACTGAATTTTATACGGGTGGAAATGGTGTTTTTTCAATATTCTTTGGACACTTGTACGATTCACGCCGGTCTCATTGGCTAATTTTCTTGTACTCAGCGTACTATCCATGGCAACTTGGCCCAATACAAAGACCTCCATAGCTTCATTTACTACAGGATTTTCCATCTGCCTCTTTTTATTCATAAGGGATCCAGTTTCGCGAAATTTTGCTACTAACTCGCGAACAATTTTGCCGGAAAGGTGTTTTTCAGGATGTCGTTCATTAAATATCTGCGCAACCCGATTGCCACACAAGTTCGATTATTTCCACTTTTCTGCAAGTGAGTACACCATAATTATTGATAAAAAATTTAATGATATTGAGAAATTTAAACGCACAAGTTACAGAACAGCTATCTAGCAACTACCGCACCTGATCGTTGTGGCATGTCAAATCACTAAAATCAGCAGTAAACATCTAAAATAACAGGACAAAAATAGCGAATTGGTCGAAGGAATTTATCCTTATCATTTACTCTGATAATTTGTAAATAAACATTTTAAATTTCAATCCTTCATATTTTCTAAATGACTTGACCGATTTTCAGTGGCGGCTCGTGGTGTTTAGGCTAGGGTAGGCGACAACCACAATAATTTCAAGAATAATGACGTTATAAGAAAACGTTAAGCCGCGTACACACTTAGCTGACAACTAAGTTTTATAAATTAAATTTATCCGCCTATCTTTTAAAAGGGCGAATTTACTTATTATGACATCCGTAAAGTTATCAGCCTTCTGTAAGGAGCAGAACAACTCTTTTTCTATTGAAATTAGCGCAAGTGACGATAAACGTTCATTTTTTATTGTATTGCGAGAATACGTTTTTATTCGCTTTAAACAAGAGAAATGTCTTTCCACTGAGGTACTTGTAATAGGTATGGTAGCAATTAACGCAAAAAGTTTGTAACTTTCAGGAAATATTTCTTGAAGTTCATTTTTTACGAAATGTTTTAAAATTGCCTCGACGCTCAACAATGCAAATTGTTCATCGAGATATATTACACTAAGCTCATTAATTAATTTTTGTTTGTCAAAGAAATTTTTATAAAAGTTGGTCACATTCGTCACAAATTCAAGCGGAAAATTTTTGCTATATTCTTCGAATTTTGAGGAATCCGCTAAAGAAAAATATAATAACTGAGACATATCTGCAAACCTAACTTCTATTTGAGTCACAATATTGTCAATTATCTCATAAAATAAAATGCGTAAAGAACTTTGCTCATCGCCTTTAATGGTGTCCGATAACTTAATTCTTTTTGACAATTGCCCTGAGTCCCTATTATTAAAAATCCTTGTTTGGGCTTGTTCAAATATTGTATTAAACATTGTCTCATTTCTCAATAACTTGATACGATCTCTTGCCATAAATATTTGCTTTTTACAATAGGTGATGTCCAATGATTTTTTCTGTAGAATGTTGAAAAGGAGGTCAGTTATGTCAAAAATATGTTTATACACAGCGGTAAGAAACGAAAATTCTAAATCGTTCATAAATTTAAGATATCCCTTGGCCCCGTTTATTGACTCAGCCGATGATGATTGGTCGTCAATAATTTTAGAAAAAACTAATTTTAGGCCTTCCCATTCAGAGTGCAAGATTTGAATGATTTTAGAACGGGAAGCCCACCTGGTGTCTGAACTGGAAGAAATCCTCTTTCCTATCGTCGAATCTAAAGTAAATGTCCGTTTTGCAGACTGATGAAAAAATCCGGGAATCGAGGACGCACTTGCGAAAAAAATTCGGCAATTTTTTATATTTTTTGAACCAGTTTGTAAAACCAAATTCAATCTGTGCGCACTACAATGCGTAAACAAAGCAAAAGGAGCATCATCTTTAACTTTTTTTTGCAAACCATTCAATGAACCTGCCATCACACTAGCACCATCGTAGCATTGCCCAACTAATTTTGTTTTATAATCGAAATTGCCTATGACTGTAACAATTAATCCATACATCGCGTCCGCTGTTCTGTCTTCGCTAACATGACTTTCATGAAAACCCAAGAAACTTTCTTTGATTTCACCGTATTTATTAACGTACCGAATTGAAATCGCACATTGGGACTTCTCAGAAATATCCGTAGTATCGTCAGCTTGCACTGCAAAAACAACGACTCTTTTATCTCCCTATGAATTGTATCTGCAAGGTAATCGGAAATACAGGATATCAAATCATTCTGGATAGTTTTTGATAAACCAGAAAAAATATTTCCAATTTTTTTTAAATGTTGTTGTATTTCGTTATCACGTTTAATTAACAGATTAAAAGTTTCCCGAAAATTTCCCGCACTAACGGAATCGCTTTTTACATTATGGCCTCTGAAAGATAATTCTTGCTTTGCTAGGTGACACGTAACATCGCCCAAATAGCTCATTAGAAGTCTGTTTTTTCTCACCTCCTCATTATAAAAACCAAAGCGGGAATGTATAGAGAATAGAAAGCCCTTTTCATTGCGGTACCACTTGACCCCTCTTCCCATTTGAAAAAGTTTGGGGGATGACACCTCCGCTTAGAGGGTTGAAAATTTTGCGATCATTTTAAGGGCAAAAATTGTCCCCCTCACAAACAAAATTGACGTGTTTTTGGATTTTTTGAAAAAAAAATTACCCTGGCCGTTATGCCTTGCGGTACGTTTTCGATGGGCCACCCTGTATATATATATATATATATATATATATATATATATATATATATATATATATATATATATATATATAAGAATATAGACCTCAAAAACATTTAACTTAATGTCAAAGTATACAACAGAGAATATGCCTATAAAAAATAGCCTCAGGTGTTAATATTTTACCTGTTGTTATGATTTTATTTTTAGCTATAAAAGCATTGACAGCATATTAATTTCATACCCAGCTGGCACTAAAGTAGCTAAAACTGTTTCCACTACTACTCTTTAAGGATTTTTACGTATTTATTACTAACAATCCTACTATATATTAATAAACACCTTGGGCTACACGTTTTAAAGTATTATGTATGTATTTGGTACTGCGAATAATACTTTATAGTAATTTCTTATGTAAAGTAATTATATAATTACTACTGCCAAGCAACTACTTACGAAATTGACTTGAAGGTCGTCATTTCTTTTCCATTACATAATAGTAATTATTCAAAGTTACTGCTTCTAATATGTTTAATAAATTACAACTTTTAAGTATCAGAACCTTCCTGAACCTTGCAGCGACTATTCCATTACGTCCAAATGTACTCCTATAAAGTATTACTATAAAGTAAAACTAGTCGTTGCAGAGTAGAAAAAGTTATCGTCCAATGTTACTTTAAATTGGCTATTACCAGCCTTTATTCTTCGGTTGCAACTTAGAAGTAAGAATTACAATATTTTTTTACTACAAGGAAACTATTACCTCTTGAACTTAAGGTTCGGGAGATAGGGTCAAAAAATTGGGTCTACAGTGACTTTATAAGGACAGTGGCGACAATAGAACCCGCAATATTGATGCAAAATTTCTAAAGGTTTAAATGGGGCACACAGTTTTTCGCAAAATATGACTAAATTAATCTACTTTAACACATTAATACAAGACAATTGGATCAGCTAGAAGGTTAATTAATGAAATTATTATCATTTTCAGTCTACAAAGTGTAATATGCCGCAGAAAAAATTCGAAATTTACTTTACTTTACGTAAATGTAGGGATATGTTAATGCTTTACTCTAATAATCTACGCCAAATCTAGTGCAAAACTTACTTTTTCATTTAGATTTTTAACAAATAACAATATTTGAGCAAGTGATTAATGACAGTTCTCTCCCAATTGAATGTATTATAGTGGTATGTACTGAAAAAGGCCTACAAAATAAAGTTTCTTTTACGCTAATCTTTGAGAGCTTCTACCTTAAATGCGGGTAAAGTAAAACATACACTAAGACATGAAACAATATTGTCTTTTACAGCAAAATAAAACCAAAACATAGTAATGTGCAATATTTAATAACTTTTCTTGGAGTAAACTTAAACTTATGATATTTACAATCATACTCATTTACAAATTCATAATTATAACTTTATAATTACAAGCAAAAAGTAGGTGAACCAGGCTTAAACATATTTCTCCATATGACCAATGGCTTAGAACTTATTGTTTGAATCGATATTCATTTTAATAATCACAAAAACTAATAAAATAATACACTAAAACAATAAACCTCTTAACAAACCTACGTAGTTAAAAAGTAAACAATACGATTTTAGCAGCAATATGGCCGAATCAATCAAAAATTGGTTACCCTGTTGTCACCACCATCCTTATAAAGGCACTGTAATTTGGTATACAGCCATTAAACTCCATTATATTTTAACAGTTTAATTTTGTTATAAGTGCATTTCATTGTATGATTAATTTAATATTATAATCTACTACTTTAGTATTAAGTTTAGTGATTAATATGTACGCCTTGTTGGTTTGATTTACTTAGATTTTAGTAGTTTTCTTATTAGAAGCGGTTACATTGTTCATATTTAAGCGAAATATAAATTCAACACCTTTTGCAGCAAATTTCGGTACACACAGTGTCACCTCTCGATAAGTAGTTAATTTTGTACCTATATCTGAACTCAAGATATGAAGGAATAATTTTCAGTAAATGGTATAAGTTTAGCGTTCGTTCATAGATGTCGCCAAAAAAAAATCAGTTCAAATATAATTGTTGGATTTATTTAATTTTGCCGAATTTAATAATTATATACTGTATAAGTAAAACTTCAAATAGCACTTTAGACAAACTATTTATTTCCCATATATTTTACAGAGTAGATATAAATTAAATTTTATTAATTTTGAAAACCTGTTTTCGAGTCCTTAATACACGTCTTGGGATTTTCGTTTTCCTTGGCTAGATATGCTGCATTTTTAGATTCGAGCGTATAATTTGTATAACTCTTCTATCGCTGTAAAAAAAAGCCAAATCATTAGTACCCCAATAAATTCTTTGATATAAAGTCGATATTATGTATTAATATTGAACTGTAAATACTTGTATTAAAAAAAAGGTTGCCTTGATAAATATTTCTTTTCAGCTATACATAGGATTATTTTTAGACTATAGATACTATATATACACCACTTCATACTTTCTCTTAAAATCTACATTTTATTATTCGTGTTCCCTTTTGCTGTGAATATGTAACATATAAAGGTATTTTCATTTAAGTTAGACATAAATAAACCAAAGGTATTTCTCGGTTCAATATTAATATTCTTCCTTTTTTTTTCTGAGATTATATAAACTACAGCCTTCTTATAATTTCTATCAATGTTTGACGTTCCTAAATTCAGATCGCTTTTGTTTTGTCCATAGTTGCATAATTACTTGGAGCCTAATATAAACTGAAATTTCGTTACGTCTGCGTCTGATGCATTTCCTAAAATAGTTAATAATTGTGTGAATAAATTCTTATTTTATGGTTAAATAATGAGTTTATACAGTTGGGAAAATTCTATTAAATTAAACTCAACTTACATTTCATTTTTATGACATTTAACTACTCCTGCATTAGTACATCATTTTTTTTGACTCTTTGGTACCCTACTCCGGACTAATATTCTTTTCTGAATGGTTTTTTTTCATTAGTACTAGAGTAATTAATTAAATATTATTTGTTTATTTACGTTTCCATTTCGCCTAGGCGTTGCTTTTAAATTTCAGGTTAGTTGTTTCTGTCAATGTTATTATTGCGTCGTCTCGGAACTTTTCGGATCTATTCGGCTAAGACTTCCATATTAACTTATTCTCCAAACCCTCCATCCGGTACTTCCTCATATCAAGAGCGCAGGCATCTTTTTCGCTGTTGCCAAGTGTATTCCTGCATTATTTCCTGTATCTTTCTCAACCAATGGAGAGTCGTTTTTGTTGTCTAACATGTTAATCATATCCTTGTTTTATTCCGACTATGTGCTCTTTTGGCAAGGTTGTTAGCACCTGACATATTCTAGCCAATGGTATTCCGCCACCTTAGTTAACCAAAGTTCTAGATAGAAAGGAAGCTGGGGGAACACATTTTTCACTTTTCTGGTCACCTGCAGATAACCCACAGATCTTCAGCGCGAGTCTGAGGAAACAATCCAGGAAAATCTTGGAAATCCGTTAGCGGGATTTTTCCTCAACACCGCATTAGTTTTTCGGGCACATTATAGTTTGCACTGTGAGTATTATTTTTCGTGCTAGAAAATCTCTCTAAGAGAGGATTTTACCTGAATATTGGACCAGACCGCCAGACTAGAACTGAGTGACCCTATTGGATAGGGTTCAAGTCAGGGGCCAACTATTAGTCACGGTCCTAATTTCTAGTCAGGGGCCAACTGTAAGTCACAGTCCTAATTTCAAATCAGGGGCTAATTGCAATTGCAAGTCACAGACAATTTCAAGTCACGGACTTAACTTCAAGACTCGGGACTAATCCCATGTCATGGGCCTAGTTTGAAGTTAGGAGCGCTTCAGAACTTCCAGGTGCTGCTGGATTTGGTGACACTTATTATTTACTTTTTTTTTCTTTATACCGTAACTGATAACATACTTATTGTTTATATTTTTTTTCTTTTATACAGTAACGGATAAATAGATTTTTTTTTAACTTCATTTGTGTGTTTTATTTAGCTCACTCTTTTTCTTTTAAAGTATCAAGAGGAAGCAAGTGCCGCGAAGATCAAAGGGCTTTCCAATTTAAGTCGTTATAAATTGGTGGCGCTCATTTTATTTTTTCCATCTCTTTTTTTCTTTCTTTAAGACTTCTTACGTTTTCCCACGCCCTACTCTCCCGGTTAATTGAGCTAGGGCATCTACATTGCACGCTCTGTTGACCACGAGCTGTAATCTTGGTACCTTTTTGCGATCGAAATAATTGAAAATAAAACAGTAATAATAATTATTATTAAATAAGAGCGTAGCAATCTTGTACCTTGGTTTTGAGAAAATCCAGGGTGACAATATTCGCTCCAAATTTGTCAATCTCAATTAGATGTGTGTTGTAGACGATAACCTACGAGTAACAAGTAGCTCTCGTCATTCATCCACATTTTATAGAAAATTAAAAATATCATAACTTGGTTAAAGCTGAGAAGGTTTTAGCTGAACAAAACAACATAAAGCGGTATTTTAAGGAAACAAAAATAAAACGAACCAAATGGCTATGGTAGATAACTTTATTCATACCTACCACATTAGTGTTCAAGACTTCAGATTAATTGAGTAGAAGTGACAGCTGCATATTTAAAGAATCCAAAACTGTAGAAGAGTATGGGGACAGTCGAAAACACTTGATGTTAAGTAATTTTCTCATTAAAGAAATGCAGCTAACTTCAAAGTAAAAGTCCAGTATAGCGCCATTGTTTATTTTTATCTCCCCTATAAATATTTAGCTATGATGTTTATTTTTGTGAGTATAAAGATTATATATATAAAATATATAAAAATGAATACAAATTAAACATCACGTTAAAAAAACAATCAATCAATATAATATCATTAAGATATCTAATGATAATTACTATTTAAACCAAAAGTCCAAAATTAAATTTTTGAGATTTAAATAATGTATTGAAAATTAACGAAGTTTAAAGGCTCGTAATTTTTTTACGACTTTACTCACCATATTCACCAGAGAAATTGCCTGCGTTTTAATTTAAGGTCCTTAGTATAGCTGGAAAACTAAGTGAAACGCACGTATCCTACCTCAACAACTAATAACGTATCCTATATACGCTCTACACCATTTTCCCAATTTGAGTGTTTGTAGTTGCTATAACTATTTTGTTTGTATTAAAAAGAAGCATACATATTTTTAAAACGGATTAAATAAAGTCAGAAACAGGGAAGTAACAAATAGGATGAATTATTACTATTCGGCTACTTAAAGGGAACCACACAATTCCGTACTATTTACGTAATAGTCACACTCACAGTTACATGTTATACACGAAAAAGTTACCCTAGAATTGTTCCCCATTTTAGTAATGACTACGTAGTCTCAGCTTAAACCGAACGTGGCGACACCAAGTTCCCGTTACTTCAACGAAAATACTTGTGGTAACAATGACGTATTCGTAAATTCAGGAAAAGAGAACGATCAACCTGCTAGTTCTAAATAAATAACCCTTAAACTGCATAAAAAGCAAAAGACATTGCCAATATTGCTTTTATATTTGCACTTGCCAACATCAGAGTTGACGACTGTTCTAATTATTAAAAAACATGGTTTTATTTATTCTAGAAAATTAAAGAGAACTAATAATAAGTTTTTAGATAAAATTATAGAATTTACAAATAAATTATAACAAGTATAAAATGATTGTTGTTTATTCTTTTTTGTAAATTTCTTACATACTTGCACCCTTCTTTTGATATTGCCCATATCCCACAGGGTGAAAATCGCTATTCTAAACCAACATTGACTTTTTCTTTTTCGTTTGCTGGAAAACAATGCGCTATTATAAAGTTATTAGAGTCATTTTAATTAGTTCATTCATGCTCAAGTTAAGATTAAATGGGAAACTGCGCTTCTATTTTGCCGTAAAAATAGCAAAGGCAATAAAATATGACAAACACACTGCACATTTTTATGACAGTAGCACGCAGTGAGCTTTATACAACGATTGCTATACGTACAGAAAAATCAAGAGAAGTAAACCTTGTAATAAGTTGAATAAAAATTAAAACATTAATTAATTGTTGATGGAAGTGACTTTAGTTTATTAGATTATTTTAGATATTAGATTAGAAAATTAATTTAATAGACTGATTATCACGGCCACTCAGTTGGGCGAGTTAAAGGCGATTCGTAGGTTCGTCCTGAAACTTTTATGGGCGCCACCAACATTAGTAGTTGGATATAAAGAAGGAAAGAAAAGTTAATAGATCAACACATTGTTCTGTGATAAAGTTCTATGAACCAAGGGTAATTTAGCTTATAATTGTAATCTCTAATTAATATAACCCGAAAAGCCAAAAAAAAGAAACAAGCTAATTTTAAAAAACACTCAGATATATTATCTGAAAACGTACATTATATAATGACATGTAATTTCAACAAAGATAGAATGAATCACAAGACAAAGGTTCAAGCTATACAAATTTTAAATTTAACCAATCAAATATCAATTTAGCTGAAATATTCAAAATATCAAAATACGTTACATACATAGTAAATACTAAAATATGTAACCCAAAAGTATACCAAACGTCATAACAAGGATATGATCCTTGTTTGAAACATTTTCTGCATCACAGCAGTCACAATGATCCATTTTGGTCAAACGACGATCGCAATTTCGCTCTTATTAGAGCTCATCAGGCCACCATAGACTAATTATCAGACGACGCCTGTCTTGTGATGCATAAAGTTCACGTCATTGACTACCATTTCCCAGAAGATCTATGCTACAACTTAAAAAATGGCCGACTTATGAATTTTTAAAAAAATGGTGAATTTTCCGTTTTTTACTGGATTTTCTTCGAAACTAATCATCCTATTTTGTTTAATAGCTCGTTTTGTTCGTATTCCAATTCTCTACAAGTCACTTCTTTATAGCATTGCGATTGCTTAAATCGTTTTCATATTATAAGCAAAATACGAAAAAAACCCTATTTTTTACACTAAATTGTTTATAACTAATTATTAGATGAAAGTTACGAGTAGAAAACGCATCAGCATGAACCAGCAGAATGTGTTTTAAACGAAGGCATGGTTGGTTTTCAGGTAGTGTTTTTGTAACAAAATCAAAAAAATCTACTCTATTGCTTGGCCTATAAATGACAGCTTGTAATAATGTTTGTAAAGAAGTTAAGGTATAAATATTTTTATTAAAAATAGGCAATATACAGAGTGCTAAAAAAATATGATCATAAATGCAGAGCATACACCCCCGTACTGCGCCTCTAATATGGTTGTCGTTTGTTGGGTTAATGGGACTTTGTGTAGTGAAAACTATATGTATATAATAAAAAGTCCTTTTTACCACACATGTTTAATGCCCTGTATATTTTAAACGGTGAGGCTTAGAGAAAATTTATATAAAACTTTTTTTTCATATTTCGTCAAGGTTTACGTGCCTAAATTTTCGGTACCTACTTCTGAATCACCCTGTACATAGGTTAAATATGTAACTTTTTAAAAAGAATGACATTAATGGAAATACAAAATTGGTAAGCACACAACTATAAATAATAACCAGTTACATAGGGGTTAATTATGTAACTTTATGAAGCAGAATGACCTTAATGGAACTAACAAAATCTGTAAGCACCTAGCTATAAAAAAAAATAACAAGTTACATCGATGTTAATTATGTTAATGTTGAACTAATAAATAGCAACACTTTTAAGCTATAAGAAGTCTATATTCAATATATTTCAATGCCAAGACTAATAATAACTTAGGACCCAATATGTGTTCGGTGGTTTTTTAACTAAAAAATTAATAAAACATTTAAGCACAGTTACATCATCGGAGACATTAAAAAATGAATGAATATGCTAATAAGATCTAATTTTGAAGGTATTTTCTTAAAAAAAAAAAATTCCAAAAAAATGAAAAAATGAAATAAAGAAAAATCACGTGTCATTTATACATACATAAAATGGCGTCCTGTGAAGAACCTTTTAACTGTTTTTTTAGCTTATAGTTCAGCTAGTTAAATTTCCGACTACACTCCTTCTATATACAGAAGATTAATAGAAGGTCATTATTATTTATAGACTAATTCGACAATGTCGCGTGCTACCTTATACGATAGAAAGTCACAAAACATGTTTAATTAAACATGGCAATCAACTAGGTCCTGCCTAAATTCAAGGATAAGTGGGCGATCAATCCTGGCAGGTGAAAATAAATAAACTCGAAGACCAACAAAAAACTCCCACTCGACAAAGTTAATTTGTGCTATCTAACGTACTCAACCAAAATTCTATCCACCACGAGTATCAAATATATCAAAAACAGTGTCGTACTCAATAAATTACATTTCTATAAATTTGTAATAAACATGGTCGTAGTTAAGTTTTGAGAAAATGAAAGAATATTATTTAATTAATAATAATTTGATTTCTTTTTAAGATAAAATTTCTAAGATGCGACTACCCTCCAGCAATGTAAAGGTGAAGCATTATTAAATGCATAAAAGTTGGTAATGAATATTACAATGTCATAGAGAGTAATTAAAAAAAAAGAGACGCGCAAACATATGTACTTGACTCGGCTAAGCAAAAAAATAGCATTTGAATTCAGCGGTCGGTTCTCGGTCTATTCTGAAACAAGACATATTTTATAACCGCTTTTCCAATTTAAGAGCGGTATTTTAAGGGTAATTCAGTTTCCCTAGAAAATATCTAGGCAGCTTACAAAAACTCGTTCGGAGTCAAAAAAAGTTGCAACCAGATTTATAAAAGGGTTAACGAAACCCAATCTAAAATATGACGCTTTTATCTTTCCTTCAGAAAAAGAAGATCAATCAATTCAGGTCGGCGTAAAGTGCAGTTAAAGGTCCATTCCCGAGATTCTGTTATCTCTCTATCTTTTGAGAATTTTTATCTGGATTTTAACCTGATTGACGGCTGGTCACTTTGCTGAACCGGCTATTTATTTTGGCTTTTACAGGTTCTTGCGAGATGTTTGTTATTAGTTGTTATTATTATAGGTATCATGAGAAAAATTTAAAAAAGTTTAAATCATTTATAAAAGGTAGCTTATAAATAAAATTGTGAAATCCTTTCACCAGTAATTTACCAAAAATATGCATAACCTATGATAAAATGATACACCATTTATGATTAACGATTTTTGAAAAAATTGGCTTTACATGAAAAGAGCGCTGTTACTGAATGGGTAAAAAAAATAAATATATGGATTTGGGCATTTTATCTTATTAGAAATAAATAGGTTTTCCGATATTTCGCCTTTGACTACATATGTCTTTTATTTACAATATCTTATTATTAAATAATCTCGAAAATTGGCATGTAAGAAATCAATATTTGATATGCTTTGTAGGCTGAAAACTGTGCGTTTTTTAATATTTATAAACTCTGATATTATTTAAAAGAATTCTGACACCGGTCCGAAAACATTGCTTCTTTTGCAATTGTAACATTTTCAATAAATAGCCAATATTCAGTCATATTAGTGTAAGTAACATAAGCTTAATAAAATCGAATAATCAGTTTCTTGTACAGACACATTACAATAAAGGAATTATATATACTTCGATTTAAACATTTCTATGTGATCGTAAACATTGTCCAATATTGTTATGTTTAAAAAAAGAAATTACATAAAAAACTTCTCCGTTACAAGTTGACTCCGAACTTTCCTTGGAAGCAATGATGTTGTTTTTGTATTACTTGCCATTCTCCTGTAGGACCAAGCCATAATCACAGAAACAAGTAATCGGCTGTTAATATTAAGACAGGCAATGGATTACATTGTTAAATCCTCACTTTTTTATAAGCAATTACGTGAATATTTTTTAAACGTATATTGCAATTTCGCTCCTTCTAGTGTAGAGATGCACAATACTATCCGATATTCTAGGATACAGATATTTTTATTTTGTGTCGATATTTTTAAAATGATACGTGCTATGTATCGATACATATGACTGTATATCGATACCATTCCTTCCATAACATTTAGCTAATATATTAGTTGTGGCGTCATCTAGCGCTACATCCTAATTCTGTCTGGGTATTCAATATTCAAATTACAGACTTCTATTTGAAACTGTAGTTTATAGCGCAATATTTTTTGACGATTACAATAGTTTTTTCCTCTAAGAGAATTAAAATAATTATGAAATAAAGTGGCATAGCGGACGAGTTCGACTAATAATTATACTTTTCGAATAAAAAAATATCTATACGTATATCAAAATTATAAATCTTTATCTATATAACAACATTTTCGGGTTCAATATTATTCCCAATAACTACCTAGATGCTATCATATGCCAACCCAAATTAACGTATTATTATTTACGGGATGATAGTCGAGGGGCATCTCACGCCCAAAAAAACGAACAGTGATTTCGAAAATTACTAAATTTTGGATGAAATCTGGGGAAGTAATTTTGGGTGATTCCGGGTCATTTTTAGTTTTTACTTGAGTTGGGCCAATTTTGTATATAACTGTTGTGAGGTAAAGGAATTTAAATGGTTATACTTTGAGTAATTAAAATTAAAAATGAGTTCGTTAACATGTTCTAAACTAGTTAAAATTTAAAACTCAGGTTATTGAAAAATTTAAAAAAAACCTTTTTTTTTTAATTTAGCTATTAATATGTAATAACAATATGATAAAAATGGCTTTTCTATTTTATCAGATCATCTGGGTTGTTTTGTCTGTGTCATATTAATGTTCGTTCTTTGTGTAGTAAGATTAGCGACTTAAGAGCTCATATGACGCAGTCGACAGTGCCCCTTGCTGCATTGGTTCTTAGTGAGACCTGGCTTAATTCGGATATCCCAGATTTTATGGTAGATATGCCGGGTTATTCTGTTGTTCGTAGGGATCGGGGTGGTGGCGTCTGCCTGTACATTCGCAGAGGTATAAGGTGTGCCTTAGGAGTTTTCTATAGGCCTCCTGATCAAAATTATACTAATGTATCAACTTTATTCGAATTTCGTAGTCTATTTGGCCAGCATAGGTATTGAGAACTTTGTCCTTCTGGGCGATGTAAATATTAATCTTCTTATTGACACACCTATGTCAAAATATTTTAATTCTCTGATGTATTCTCACCTTTGTATACAGCATATTCGTTTTCCTACACGTATTACTGCTTGTTCTGAATCTCCTATTGATGTGATTATTACAAATGCTTCTTTTAAAGTTGTTAGCGCAGACGTTTCTTGCTTTTCTCTCGCCGGCCATAACATGGTCCAATGCACTATAGATATGTCTTTTGAAAAACCTAAAAATGTAGCTAAGTTTGTCCGTGGTTTTAAAAATTCTAATGAAACTGAATTCTATCGTGAGATTGGTTTGATTGACTGGTCTGAAATGTACAAAATGCGGGATATAAATAACAAATTTTTATATTTTCAAACGCATATACTTGACCTCTTCGATAAGTACGCTCCCCTTATATGCATAAGGAACAACCCTAGGAAGCGTAAGCCCTGGTTTACTGATACCCTGGCCAGGATAAAGACCCTTAAGGAAAGAGCATGGCTTAGGTATAAAAGATCTGGATTGGCCAGTCACAAGGTATATTTCTGTTTTTTAAGGAAATGTTATAACACCGCTCTTAGAACAGAACAAAGAACATATTTTCTCAAACTCTCAGGGCATGTAGAAACAGTCCCAATTTACTATGGTCCTATTTGCTTAAGTGGGATATTCACGGAGCTGGCCAACCTTCAGAAATACTACCTTCCTTTCTTTGTGACCCTAAGAAAATTAATAACTTTTTTATTGATTCAGTAAAACGTCTTCCTGCTGACCCGACGTACAATTTACGTGTAATTTTCAGGAAAGACCGTTTTTAAAAAACATTTATTACTATTTAAAATGAATTTATTCGATCAATTCCAAAATTACAATTTTTCTTAAGTTCTACGAATATACGTTAACACGACGAAGTTACATCTTAGACTGACGACTAATTAGAAATGGCGGTATTTATATGTGCATTCTAATCTAAACATACGACGTCATTAATTACTAGAAAGTGTGTATAGTTTCTAAATAATGGATATATAATTCCTCCCTCCTCAAGTTTCAGAAAACAAGGGTTCATCAGTTTTTTCTGAATCTTTTACAATGTGGAGTTCAATATCTTTAGTAACAATTTTCTTTGGATTATACTTATAATATAAAAATAATAAAGTGAACAATATTATTATTAGAATTAAGGTTATTGTTATAAATGTCCAAACATGATTCGGTTGAGATATTATTTTTAAATTTTCCAATTTATGATTTTTTATTTGGTCAACTAAGTGTTGAGCTTGCTTTATAGCCAGGTGATCTACTTCTTTTAAAATAAGTGTTTTCTTAGAAGTAGAATTTAGGTTAAACTTGAGTACAGGTAATTTTAACTGAAAATCAACAATTTCATTTACATCTCCTTTAAATGAGAAATTATTAATTTCTATTTTACATTCATCGAGAGATATCAAAGAAGGGGAGTTTATCAACTCTTGTTTGGTTGAAAACTGACACTGACTTTTCAATAAAATAGGTTTTTCAGGAATAACCAGTA
This sequence comes from Kuschelorhynchus macadamiae, assembly GCA_030620095.1. Classification (NCBI taxonomy): domain Eukaryota; kingdom Metazoa; phylum Arthropoda; class Insecta; order Coleoptera; family Curculionidae; genus Kuschelorhynchus; species Kuschelorhynchus macadamiae. The sequence goes on along the minus strand of JAUTXW010005151.1, from coordinate 953,718 downwards.
CAGTATTGTCTTGTATTTTCCTAATAGTACTAGAGGTGTATGTAATTTCTAGAGTGGGGCACTCACTTCTGGCTTTTGTTAGAGTGTTGTACAGGCAAGGTTCATCTTTGGTCAAATCGTCTAGTTTGCAAAGATGACTGTTCTCGATCCGTGGACACTCGTATGGGCTATTGTAGAAGTCTTCTCTTGTAAGTAATATATAAGGGTGTTGGTTACTAATAGTATGGTTATGGATAGGAATAGGATATATTTTATACAATATATAAAGGGTTGGATATACCATTGGTGTATGTATTGAAAATATTATTAAGTCATTTTGTATTAACACTTGGGTTGACATTATCTCATAGTAATTAACTAAGTTATTAAATTTTATAATTCTTTCGTTAGGAATGTGTTCAATGATTTCTTTTAAATCGGACGGCTTTAATATGGAATGATGCATAACACCAACTTTCGCGAAACTAATTGCGATTTCTAAATTCTGTAAAAGCTCATTAACTCTTTGTATTTGCAAATTAGTGTTGTCGATTATCACAGATATATAGAAAGTGTTTGCGAAGCCTGCTTCCTGGCTTTCTAACGAGTCTAAACGATTTTTAATTTGTTTTTGGTTATTTTCTAACGTCTCGATTTGAGTTGTGAAAGTATTCGTAATAGCTTTTAGTGCGTCTTTATTTTGTTTTAAATCGTCGCTAAGGGTTTTTTGATTGTTATTAAGAATGTGTATGTAATTATCGTATTTTAATTCGTCATCGGCATCTAAAGTTCCAAATAACCATTTTTGTGCATTCCCTACAATATTAATAAGACCACGTTTTTGTCTCTTTTCTTTAAATAAAGAGATGGTTCGATTTAATTGGTCATACAAATATAAGCTTTGATTTACTTTACTTTGAATCATGAATGATAACGCGTCATGTCTAAGGTCTTGTGAAATGGCCTTTTGAATTTGTATTAAGGATTTTTCTATGCTTTGTAAACATGATCTAATTATTGAAATGTTTACATGATAAAAGGCAGTATGTTGGTCATTAATTAAATAACTATTTCCTAAAGAAATGGGTAATAAAGGGTTCCGAAGTTCCTCTATTTCATAACTAATGCTTTTCGTTGTGGCTAGGGCAAACAGCAGAATCCATATCTTGAGCATCGTCTGAAACAATGAAATCATTTTTTTATTTTCTTTGTTTCTTAAGACGTCTCTTATGAATAGGAGTTTTATTGTCAAAAATTTTCTCTTCTTGTGATGAGTTACGAGGGTTTTTAAGTTTTCTATACAGGGGCATTCGTTTTTGTCTACTGGGTGTTTTTACGTACACAGGTTTAGACGTGTTGATTTCTGGAGGGTCATCTAAATTTTCATTTCGTCTTTCTAAAGTTTTCTTTTGAGAATCTTTTAATTTGTCGTAAATTTGTTTATTGATAAAGTCTATGTTTTCGCGGTGTTCAGTCATGAATTGTGTTTGTTATTCTTCTTCTGAAAGTTCGAGGGGATTTTTACAATCTAATTTTCCCTTAATTATTTGAAAGGGCGTATATTTCGTTGTTGAATGTACCGAGTTGTTATATGAGAGGATTGCCAGTGACATTAATTTTTCTACAGGTTCTTTGGGATTTTTCTCGAGTATAGAAAGTAGCGTTTCTCTGATTGTCGAGTGAAAACGTTCTATCGGACTATTGGAATTTGGATTGTGGGGAGTAATAAAATGCAATTGGATATGATGCAATTTACAAAGGTCTTGTATCAATGCATTTTTAAAAGATGAGTGATTGTCTGTTGTTATTTTTCCTGGGATACCGTAGTGTTTAATATAGCCAATTAGTCTACCGGCTATCTCGGGGCTTGTTTATTGTTAAAAATTGTCTGTTATTATGTTTATTATATAAATTATTGTTAAACATTTATGTTTGTCAAATTGGTAAACGTCAATATACAAGTGGTCAAAAGGTTCGTTACCGATCGGGGTTGGTTTTAATTTAATTTTATGTGGCTGTCTTTCATATTTGGATTTTTGACAAATCTCACATGTGTTAACGTATTGTTGTACGTCCTTTTCCATATTCGGCCAATAACAAGTTCTTTTTAGTGACGTAATGTTTTTAGTAATTCCTCGGTGAGATGTTTTTGTTTCATGATATATTTGTATCTTGTGAGTTTGTTCGTCTTTGTCGGTGATGTCTTCGACAAGGGTGTTGCTTATTTTTAGCTGGAACGAATTAGCATTAAACAATTTCTGAAATGTTCTTATTATAATGGGTTCCAGAGTTTTATCTTTGAAATGCATACAGTAGTTACCTGGAGGCATATTTTCTTTAATTAATTTCAAAATTATATTTTCACAAGGATCATTTTGTAGAAAGAATATTATTCTTTTCTTTCCTTCAAATGGGTACTGTGTTTCTTTTCTGTTAGAATTATTGTTTGAATAACGAAAGATTATTTGGTTTTTGAAGGTATTAAGGTGTTTTATTGTATAGGGTGCTCCTAAGATGGGATTTTCTTCAGATGTATGTACAGTTTGGTTATCATCTTGATCTGGAGGAAGTTTATTTCTAGGGTTATTTGCAGATTTTTCAGAAGAATGTCGACTAGTGGTACTTGAACTTGCGTCTGAAAATTCTGGTATTTCTAAATTGTCAGGTTGTTTTAGAACTTTAACAGGGGCTTTTATACAAGGGGTTTTTAAATGTTGTACTGGGTGTCTATACCCAAACGGTGTTGGTGGAAGGTTAGGTAAATTGTCTTGTATAAGTTCTTCGAAAGTTTCTTCAAAGTCACTTATGTCGGCTAAAGTTAAGTTATCTTCCGGTATGTGTATTTCCGGAAAGTCATTATTTTATAGGGTATTTATTTGTACAGGGGACCTAGATAATGCATCTGCATTCATGTTTTGAGAGCCTTTTTTATATTGGATCTCGTAGTCAAATTCTGCTAATTTTAATCTCCATCGTACGAGTTTAGAGTTTGGCTCTTTAATTGACATTAGCCACTGTAATGGTTTGTGATCAGAGAGGATTTTAAATTTTACTCCAAATAAATAGGGTCGAAAATATTTGGTTGCCCACACTATAGCTAATAATTCTTTTTCGATCGTTGAATAATTGCATTCAGCGGGGTTGAGGGTACGAGAGGCATAAGCAATAGGTAGATCTTGACCTACTGGACCTTGGGATAAGACTGCTCCAATGGCGTAATTAGAAGCATCAGTGGTTAGCAGAAATGGTTTTGAAAAATCGGGGTGTTGGAGTATTGGGTCATTCATAAGAAGTTCTTTGCATATCTGAAAACTTTTGACAAATTCGGGCGTATGAACTACTTTTCTATCCTTTTTTAAACAATTTGTCATTGGTTTAGTGAGTTTTGCAAAACCTTTTATGAATTTCCTATAATATCCAATAAGACCTAAGAAAGATTTTATTTCTTTTGGGTTTTTAGGAATTGGAAATTTTTTTATAGCCTCTATTTTTCGGGGATTTGGTTTTATTCCCTCTGGCGTAATGACATGACCAAGGAATTCAACGGATTTTTGAAGAAACTCTGATTTATCTAACTGAATTTTCATGTTATTCTCTACTAACCTTTGGAATACTAATTTTAGGTTTTTAACATGTTCTTGAAGGGATGTTGCAAAAATAATTATGTCGTCCATATAGACGAGATTTTACCTTGAAGGCCTTGGAGGACGTTGTCCATGACACACTGGAAAGTGGCTGGGGCGTTTTTTAGACCAAATGGCATACGAGTATATTCGTAATGACCATTTTCTACATTAAAAGCTGTTTTTTGAATAGAATTCGGATGCATTTCAATCTGGTGGAATCCTGATGCGAGATCTAGCGTAGTAAAATATTGAGCTCTGCCTAATTTATCAAGGATATCAGAGATATTAGGCAAAGGATACCTATTATCAATGGTCTTTTCATTGACCTTGCGGTAATCGATGACCATACGCCATTTTTGTTTGCCAGAAGCGTCCATTTTTTTTGGAACAATCCAAACAGGAGAGGACCAGGGGCTTTGGGAAGGTCTAATAATATTGTCTTCTAGCAACTGAGATTTGTCTTTTAACTTCTTGTTGGTGTACATAGGGATACCGATATGTTTTAGTATGTATAGGAATTTCATCTGTTGTTTTTATCTCATGCTTAACACGGTTGGTAAATGTAAGTTTATCGCCTGGTTTATGTAAGACATTAAGAAATTGATTAATTAATTTTTCTAATGCACTCTTTTCTGCGGAATTGAGATGGTCTGAACATATTAATGAAAAGGGGTTATTAAGTTTTATATAGTCGTCAGTTTGATATACCTCGTTTCGGACTTGTTCTAAATTAAATAATTCAAATTATTCGGAGTGAAACGGTGAACTAATTTCTCTTATATGATATGGCAAAAACTCAAGAATTACACTTTTATCAGTAAAGTTTTTTAACTCGAGAAGAATTTGGTTATTATTTACCATTGTTATGCAAGGAGATACTTCGACTTGATTAGTTTTTATATAAGGAATAGTTATTTCCGTGTTTTCAGGAAAATCAGTATTAATTTTTGCTAATAAACTATTATTAGGTGGAATTTCTATTTTTTGAACTTCAAAATTTGTACGAAAATAAAAAGGTATGGTATATTTGTTATTATATAGCGATTGGTTCATTAAGTCTATATTCAGTTGTAGTTTTTTCAAATCTCTAATGCCTATTATGCCATCGAAATAATCATGAAAGTTGTAGAGTATATATTCAAGTGGTTGAGAAATACCAAAGTCTGATAAAATATTTATTTCAGCTTTACTTTGTGTTGTTTGCTTTCCCATACATGTAACTAGGGTGTGTTTGGAATTTCGTATTTTATTTGCAAAATATTTTTCTGCAATAGCTGGTCTAATTAGGGAGGTGTGACTACCTGTATCTATTAGAAGTTTACAAGGGGGGTTTTTTATTTCGATATATGGAAGGGCATTAATTTGAAAGCTATTTAAAGTTAAACTGGATGGTCTATTCCAGAGGCCTCCGATGGAAAATTTTCATTTTCCTCTAAGGTCTGTTCTTCGCAATTTTCATGGTCATTAGAAAACTGGCTGTAATTATAAAGATAAGTAAAGATCTGAATTGTCAAAATATTCGGATTCTGGTTCGGGATAATCATTCATATAAGTGATTTCCTGAAATCGTAAGGGGTTAGCATAGGGATTTTTCTGCCAAAAGTTTTGTGAAGCGGAGTTTGTTGGTCTTTGGAAATTATTGTTAGGCATTTGAGAAAATTGGTTTTGTTGTGGACCTGAATTATTCGGCCTAAAATGTTTTTGTTGGACACTAACTCCGGACATTGGTGTAGGTTGGCTTGAGTTTTTATTTGAATTTTGATGTGCAAAAACATTTTTTGGTTTTCCAAAAACTTGTGAATTAGTCGGGAATCTTTGTTGCGGGAATGGCCTGCGAGGTTGAACATTTATAGGTTGGCTAGGAAATTGCGTTTGTTGAGGGCGAAAATTACTATTTGGGGAAGGAAAATTATTTGGCATTTGTTGAAATAGATTTGACTTAAAGAAGTTAGGCGTTTTTTGTATCTGTCTTTGGGAATATTATTATTATTTGGGTTAGGCCTAAAGTTAATTTGATTTTCTAACATTGTAAAATTCATAACATGGCTAGTAGCTAAACTTAAATTTGCAGGGTTATGAATTAACAAAATGGTTTTTAGTTCAGAGGGCACATTTGCCATAAGGACTTGAACTGCCGTTTGTTCCGCTTGTTCAATAAAGGCATTTTTTACTACCTGTGACAAATGTTCTGAGTGTAATTTAGAGGTTATTCTATGTACTAAAATTTTAAGTCTATCAATAAATTCTAAGAGATATTCGTTTTTGTATTTTGCACAAAAGGTTAATTGGTTTGTTAAGTTCTGTCTAGAAATGGGGTCGCCGAATTTTTGTCTTAAAGCATTTTTAATATCTGTACATGTTGTTAAATCGGGTCGACTCATAAGAAAGTTTCCGGCTTGATCGATTAATTTGGATTTTATGGAAAGTAAAACAAATTCTTTCTGTGATTCATCACCAGTATAATAACGTGTATAAAATTCGTCTCTTGCGTGTATAAAATATTCTAAATGATCGGGGTTACCATTAAAAGATTTTAAGAGTTGGACAGTTGCTCTTAAACTTTCAGCCATTTTATTGTCTGTCAAACTAAGATTCTGGAGATCTTCTAAGATTGAGTCAAGATTCATAAAATTAAAGTTTTGTATGAAATATTAAAATAAGGTTAATAGAATTTAGAAATTTCTATTTATGAAAATTTAACACTCGCAAAAAGAACTTTTTGGTATGAGGGTTTCTAAAAATCTAAAGCTTGAAAATTTTTCGTATGAAAATTTTCCAAAAGAACGTAAATAAACTTGAAAATTTTACGGGTGAAAATTTACAAAAGGACTTAATAGTTTAAAGAACACCAATTCACAAAATTATAATAGCACTTTAGGAAAGAAAGGTAACTTACAAAAATGCTTCTTGGAGACTTATGATGTTCTTGTATCCTCAATTGACAGTTGAAACTAAAGATCTGGACCTCCACTCGTAGAAATTCTTGTTGCAGCGAAAGCAAGACTTCTGGATAGCGAAAATCTGGAACTTTGAGGATCCTACAACGACTGCGCCATTTACGTGTAATTTTCAGGAAAGACCGTTTTTAAAAAACATTTATTACTATTTAAAATGAATTTATTCGATCAATTCCAAAATTACAATTTTTCTTAAGTTCTACGAATATACGTTAACACGACGAAGTTACATCTTAGACTGACGACTAATTAGAAATGGCGGTATTTATATGTGTATTCTAATCTAAACATACGACGTCATTAATTACTAGAAAGTGTGTATAGTTTCTAAATAATGGATATATAATTTACATGAACAGTTTTAAGTGTGGGACATTCCCAGATTCTCAGTTTGATTTTTCTCCTGGCTCTATCGATGTGATCAAATCACTTATTCTAAAACAAAAGTCACATATCATTGGTGCTGACGGTATTTCTGCTAAGATGCTTAAGTTGTCGCTAAACTATGTAGCAGCTCCGCTGACACATATCATCAATGTATCCTTCTTAACCGGGATTGTTCCAGACCAGTGGAAACTCGCGCTTGTTAAACCAATTCCTAAGGCATCTTCTAGTACTATTGAGCGCCTGGAAAATTTAAGACCTATTAGTTTGTTACCGGTGCCTTTCAAGCTTGCCGAATCGTTGTTGCATGGGCAATTAACTATCTTTTTTGATGAGAGCGAAATTATACCAGATTGTCCATCTGGCTTTCGTCGTGGGTTTGGAACGGTTACTGCTTTGTGCAACGTTCTTGATAACTGCTTGGGTGCTATTAGCGGACAGCGAGTCACCTATTTGACCTGCCTGGATAGTCGAAGGCGTTTGACTCAATAGATCTTGAATGTCTTATGGCCAAGCTGAGTTATTATGGAATTCGTGGTCGTACGCATGACTGGTTGCGAGGTTATCTTTTTGGTCGCCAACAAAAAGTTATATTCAATTCATATACTACTATAGCTGAATCTAATTTAAGGTCAATTGACTCTGGTGTTCCGCAGGGCTCAGTCCTGGGTCCTTTACTTTTTTCTCTTCGCATTGCTGACATACAGTCTGTTCCTAAATCCTGCTACTTCCATCTTTATGCTGATGATATTCAGCTCTTATTTGATTTTTCACCTAATGGAAAGGATCGGGCAAGAAATATAATTAATGACGATCTTCACAATATTAAACAATGGATAAGGGATAACGGACTTGTGTTGAATGCGTCGAAGAGTCAGCACATGTTGATAGGTTCAGGTTATCACCTCGAAAAGGTCAGTGATCTTGAGCTTCTGGTGGATGAATAGGTAATCGAGTTCAGCCAGTCTATTAAGAATCTAGCGCTGACGATTGATTCAAGATTGAAATTTGAGAGTCATGTTTCGTATGTTTGTCGCAAGGTCTATCTAAGCTTGAAGAGGCTTTATCCTTTTAAGAACTTGCTGGATAGAGACACTAAAAAAATGCCTAAATGCTTGTTAGCTCCCTCTTTTTTTCTCATTTGCATTATGCTGATGTGGTTTATGGCCTATTTTAACAAATGAAAGTCGCTCGAGACTGCAAAAGATGCAGAATCAGTGTGTATGTTTTATAGTTCATGTTCTGCGCTTTACACATATTTCTCCATATATTCGTGGCCTGTTTTGTACGTCAAATACTGAATACTCAAACACCCAAGTATCTTTTTGCTAAACTTACACTTCGGTCTGATATTCATCAAAGAGAAGTGAGAAGGGTGCGCGAAACTCTTAATACTCCGTCTCATAAAACCATGGCTTTTCAATCCAGTTTTTCATTTTTGGCTCCGTTTGTCACTAATGCATTGAAAATATACCGAATGTAACAAAAGCTACTTTAAAAGCAAGATTGAAGCAGGAAATTCTGTTGCCTTTGATAATAAGTCGTGATTTTAATTTTAATTTGTTTTAATGACTATTTTTTGCGTATATATCTAGTTTATAGGTGGTGACTTTAAAAGCAGGGCTAGGTTATAGAGATCACTTGCGACAGTGTACCTTGTCCTTTTGTGTATATTTGTGCTTTCTTATTGTATGTTTCTTATGCTGAATTGTACACAATAATTTTTTTTTTGAATTTGAATTTTGAGTTTTTTTTTCTTATAGCGCTCGCAAAAAATGTTTTCTCAATTCCGTCGGTCTGTCTGTCCGTGACAAAGCTCAAAAACTACTTATTCTAGGTCATATGAGGATGACATGGTAACATTTTGGTGAAAACTCAATATGGCGGAACAAAATGGCGGCCTATTGAAACGTTAGAAATGTATAACAAATTTTGCAGAAAAATTAGATGTGACATGACCATCAACTGGTAAGTTTTGTTACAAATCCAAAATGGCGGCCTAATAAATTATTTAAAAAGTCAATGCAAGAAACTACTTCATCGATTATGTTTAAATTTTGCTCAAAAATAAAATATTATATAAGGATGAAGGGCAAAACAAAATGATGGCCCAATTAAATGTTTTAAAATTCGGTCTAAAATAAGTACTGAATGGATTGATTGATGACATCGCCATTTTGAATCTTTATTAATATGTTTTTCTAAATATTTACTAAACATGTATGAGGTGTATTCTTAAATACCTCCAGATGCCGATTTTTTTAAAATCAAATCTATACAAATGTTAAAATTCCACCGCCATTTTGGCATCACCATCCTGAATTTTCAAATGTTGACAAAAATCCATGATGTGTAGTCTTAAATACCCCCAAATGTCGAATTTTAATCAAATTTTCAAGAATTTTAAAATTAGTCTGCCATGTTGAGGCCGCATTTTTTAACTCTTTAATATTCACTAAAATTTCATAACTTTCATTCTTAAAGACTTCTAGATATCCATTTTTCAGCCGAATTGGTATAAATAACAAAATGAAGGATTTTGTTATTTATACCGTTGTTGACCCCACTGTTTTGAATTTTTAAATGCTGACACTTAAATTGTCCTAGGCACCAATTTTCAGTTTAATCTAGAGAAGTAACAAAATTCGACGGCCGTATTGGCGCCGCTACTTTGAATTTCTAAAGGTTGACTAAAAAAAATCGGATTTGTTATATCGGAAAGCGTATGCATGTCAAATTTGAAAATAATCGGTATTGTGGAAGTGGTGAAAAATCCATTAAAAGATTTGAACCAGCCATACAAACATACAATCAGATGAGTAGTGATGCCAATAAAAACGTGTTTAAAGCATTGTTTTTTAGTTTAAAAGTTTAACATATAAATAATAATTTCCTTATAAACTTACTTAACTGAATGGTTTAATTTTAGATAGTGAAGTGGAACGACTATTTCTTTAAAATTTGTATGTAATTAATTCAAAAAGGTATTTAGAGCCCAACACCAACTCTATTTTTTAAATATTAAAATGAATAACTACAATTCTTACAATTTCTAGATTTTTGGATTTAGAGATTTTTATTCCGTTCCTCGCGATTAATTATTATTATCATGTTAACTTTACAGTGAAATACGAACAGATTAAAAATATTTATATAAAGTTTTAATAGTTATGAATTCATTACTGTGTACGTAACCGCAATGTGTTGAAGTTATTTTATAATATTAGGCAGATAGTAGTTATTATTTATGTGGTTGTAAGGTCAGAAGGAACGCAATAAAACTTTGGTATATTTAGCTAAAAGTTCTATTTATATGGCTCAAAGACGAGTGTTTAAAATTGTATAAAATTTTAAATAGATAACTCCAAAATAACGGCAGTTCAGTGATGTAAGTAACTTTATGCACAGTTCAAGAATGCATTAAGGTTTTCCGTTATTCAAAAATAAGATATTACTCTGATGCGGCGATCTAATACGGCGTTTTACAAATTGAATTGAAAGATCTTTGTATATTAACTAGGGTCTTTTTTCTTGAGAACTATATACATATCAGTTTTTATTAGATTTTTTAATTGAAGCTATAACCTAAACCGCACAATGAATAGCAGATGGTGGCCATTTTAATTTGTCGACATTTTAATCTACTATAACTTTCTTATTTTTCAAGATATCAAATGGCCAAAAAATTGTATGCCTAGTTATCAAGTATATTGTGACGTACGAAGAGTATAAAAAAGTTTCAATTTTCAAATATATAAATACAAATGCAGGTAAGTTATAGTATATATATATATATATATATATATATATATATATATATATATATATATATATATATATATATATATATATATATATATATATATATATATATGTAAAAATTTCATTTTTAAAAGTTAAAGTTAGCACTGCTAGATGTTTTTTTTGACAGCTGCAAACATATTTCTCTAAAATAAATTACGACATTAAAAGTTACAAGAAACCGTAAAACCAGTATCTAAAAATTTTAAACAGTTCAGAAGTTATGCGGAAAATATTTTTTTTTTCGAAATGTCATCTTTTTTAGTTACTGTAAGAAAATGTACCCACCGTATTTGAAAATGAAATTACGGTAATTTTTTTTTAAATGTCAAATAAATGATGTCCCTAAAAGTTACATGGAACTGCGAAAACCGTATATAAAATTTTAAGTATTTCAGAAATTACAGGAAAAAAACATTTATTTTTTGAGAGCTGCCACAATTTGTTTTCAAAATAAATTATTCCCTAAAAGTTACATCGAACTTGGAAAAAACGTATTTAAAAATTATAAGCAGTGTGAACAAATTATGAAAAACCACAACTATAAATTTGAAAAAGTTCAGAAGTCAGAATAAAATTTTTTTTGACAGCTGTCAAAATTGTGAGATTAAAAGTTACAAGGAGTAATAAAAACTGTATTTAAAAATTTTAAGCAGTTGAGAAGGTAAAAGAAAAAACAAGGTTTTTGACAGATCTCAAAATATATTTTTTTTAATTAAATCTTTAAAAGCTTCATGAAACTGTAAAAACAGTATTTAAATATTTTAAGCAATTCATAAGATAAGAAAAACAAAAACGTTCTTTGACAGATATCAGAGTATTTGATTTTAATAAATTGCGCTTTGTTGTGGGGAAAAATGTTTTTTTTTAAACTCAGCGTGTTTTTTAAAATAAATAACGTCTTTAAAAGTTACATGGAACTCTAAAAACTGTACTTAAATATTTCAGATAGTCTAGAAGTCACGGGAAAAACTTTTATTTTGACAGCTGTCAAAATATTTTTTTCAAAACAATTGCGCCTTTAAAAATTACATGGAATCGTATAATCCACATAAAAATTTTTTAATAAGTTTAAAATTTACGAAAAAACAACCATTAGAGAAAACTGTTTTTAAAAAGTTTAAAAGTCCTGGAGAATTTTTTTTAAGTACTGTCAAAATATATTTAAAAATTACACTACTAAAAGTTACATGGATCTGTGAAAACGATATTTAAAAATTTTAAGCAGTTCAAAAGCCACAAGAAAAATATCGATTTTTTAAAGCTCGCAAAATTTTAAAAACAAAAGAAAACGCCTCTAATAGTTACTTAAATCTGTGAAAACCGTATATAAAAGTCACTAGGTAAACCCATTTTTTAATAGCTGTTAAAATATTTTTGTAATAAACTACACCCGTAAAAGTTACAAGAAATATGCTATCTATTATATCCAATTAAATCCTTTAAAAGTTTAGGTAAAAAAAAAATTAAAAAATTCGTGGCTGCAAAAACTAAATTTTCTAAATTTATTATCCAAGCCTCTTCTAGAGCCTGAACTAGAATTTCTAAAGAAAGAAAATGTCATACTAACCTATATAACAATATACTAAACAACAAGAAACAAACAAAACTATACTTCTGTACTGAAAACTTGTGACGGGGACAAAAATTCAATCAATCAATCAATATATATCTTATAATATAATATAACTTATAATGCCAATGTTTGAATCTTAAAAAATTACCAGAAAAGATAAGAAAATTGAAAAAATCGCAGCTGCGAAAGTAAAATGACTTAATGACTTGAAAAGTTTCACTAAGAAAAAAACACAATTTCTAAAAAAATGTCCTACCTACTGACTCTGTATAAAATAATATAAACTTTACTACTTTTCCGAACAGTATAATACTGAACTTCGTTATACTTTCTATGCTAAACATATACCATTGAAACATTCAAATTTTAGCCCGCCAATTTTAAAAATACCCAAGAAATCGTTTTTAAGTCTCTAAAATTAAATAATTTTTACTTAAATATTTATTCAACTACACTTTTGACAGCGACGAAAGTCAAGGATGAATGGATGTTTTGAAATTTTTGATCATCTCTGAGAAACCTAGAAATTGTGCTCAAAAACGTGCACTTTTTCCTCTAAATCGAATTTTCACCTATTTCCCCAGTAGCTAGAAGAAAATATTATAGAGATTTTTGTAGTCCTAACACTGGAACCTGTGGTGGAAGATAGATCAAAGTACAAGAGTTCTAATTACACTACACCAGAACTTGTTACGTTCTGGCCGCGCGTTTCGCTAACCAAGTTAGCATCATCAGCAGATTATATAAACTGCTGATGATGCTAATTTGGTACAGAACGTAACAAGGTGTGGTGTAGTGTGGTTAGAACTCTTGTACTTTGAGGTTTTTGTAGATAAAGAAATGCTCTATCCTTCTGTCAGGAAATAATTCCGATTACCGTTTACAGTGAGCCCCACGTGTACGCAAAAAATTTTGAAATTTGGTCACAATCTACCTACGAGTATCTAGTTTGGTAAAAAAATACCCCACGCCCTAGGTGTATTAGAGTAATGTGGAAAAATTTACCCATTTTTGGGAAATTGTACAAATTTTATGTAGTAATTACACCCCCTGTATATCAGAATCCTTCCCAGATATTCCATTTAGTTTTTATTGTTGTTCAATTTCAGTTTTTCTTAAAAATATCTACCTTCCGGTCATTTTTGTGACAGAGATGCATTCAGGTCTTTGCTTCCTTTGTATTTCCAATTAAAAACGGCTCTTGTAAAATTTCGCTAGGACGCACCTAGTTCGAGCTATAACCGTAAAATCACGAAATGTGTTCGAAGCTCAACCAAAACCAATAAGGTTCTGTAGGACCCGAACAGCCACCGTTCGAGAAAGTTCCGACCAAAAAAAATTGCAACCTGAACCGTGTTACATCGAAGTTGACTTTTTTTGGTCGACTTTGCAGTACCACATCTCCGGTACCAAATGTAGTACAGAAAAATCTGTGTAGATCTACGTCTGCTCTAAAAATACATGTCAAATTCATCGCCCTATCTCTTAGAGTTTTCGAAATATACCTCCACACATGAAGCTCTCACTCGCCAAATTAATGAAATTACTTTAAAACCTAACACAAGGAATAACATACCTTAAACTCAAAAATTCAGAAAATAAGGATCCGTCAAATTACCGACCTAATACGTGCCTTCCAACCCTATGTAAGATCATCACAGCCACAATTACCAGGAAAATAGAACAACATATAGCACACAGAAACATTCTAACGGAAGAGCAAAAAGGGTGCAGGAAAAATAGTCGAGAATGCGAGGAGCAGCTAATTATACACAGCGTCATCATAAAACAAACCAGGAAAAATTATAGAAGTCTTCATACTGGTTACATAGATTATAAACAAGCCTTTGATTCAATACCCCACAGTTGGCTAACCAGGGTGCTAGAATTATACAAAGTCTTCAGGCAATTTCTTAGGCAAATCATGAGTACGTGGAAAACTAAAATCAACCTGAGAACACAAAAAAAACACATCGAAATAGAAGAGATCTCCATCAGACGAGGTATATTCCAGGGAGATTCACTCAGCGCTTTGTGGTTCTGCCTCTGTCTCAAACCACTCTCAAACACACTTAATAACACAAACTTCGGATTCAAAATTAAATACAAAAAAAATAACTTACACAAAATAAACAATCTCTTGTACATGGATGACATAAAATCATATGCAAGCATAAAGGTACAGCTAAAGGAACTCCTTATAATCACAGAAACGTTTACCTTGGACATCAACATGAAATATGGTATAAGCAAATGCAAGCTACTTCATATCAACAAGAGACAGTGGAAAGACCACCCGGCGTCGGAAACAATCAACATGAAACCGTATATAATATGCTCAAAGAAGAAACATACAGATACCTAGGCTTCCATCAAAGCACCAAAATTAACCACACTCATATCAAATTAGAGCTCAAGACGGAATTTAAAACCAGACTCACAAAACTACTAAAAACAAAACTGAACTCCAGAAATCTAACGAACGCTATTAACAGACAGACACAGATGCCACATAAAGCAAGACCACATACATAAAAAGCCTTCATATATGTGGTTACAAGAAGGGCAGCTATTCCCCAAAACAGAAGGCTTCCTGCTTACCACCCAGGACAAAGTCACAGCAACCGGAAACAAAAAAGAGAAGATCACTTATTTAATTGACATGGCTGTCACCAACGACGAGAACATCTAAGCGAATTACAGTGAGAAGGTCGCCAAATACACCGACTTGGCAATGGAAGTAAAAAAGTTGTGGAAGTAGGAAAGAGTTATTATTGTTCCTCTCGTCATATCAGTAACAGGCCTCACCCCAACAACGTTTACACCGCATTTGGCTCAATTAGGACTTAATACAGACATTCACATGAACATCCAGAAATCGGTCATTTTGAAAACATGTAGCATCATTCGATTATTTCTTAATATACAATAGTTGTTTTTTTTTCCTTTTCCTTTTTTTTGTTTTTTTAATTTATTTTTTTTGTACTGACTTGGTATAATCCCCGCAGTATAAAATACAACCACAGAAATACTGAGAGACAACAAGTTATAGTAATAATAATATTAATAGTAATTATAACAATAATAAATTAATTAAATGAAAAAAAAAATGCGTTAATGTTTTTTATTAATATAATTGATAAGGATGTAAATAATTAGATACATATACAAACTACATTATATATACGTAGTGAATTATCTACAGTATTGATTGATGATGGCTTCGGGGTCATTGTATAAAAAGTAAATCGATTTGAAAATATTATTTCTTAGACGTGTTCCTCCAGTTGTTATGGGTACATTAGAAGCATTAGGTCATTCATACAGTAGATAAGTCGTTAACGTGTAGACACAACAAACACTTTCTGCTATGAAAATGAGCCGCCTTTACGACTTTAAATTTTGCACAGGTGAAATATGAGTACCAGAACACTTTAAAGTTTTTTTTTAAGATATCAAATGCAATACATTCCACCGTTATTTTCACTAGAAGCAAGTCAACCCGCTTTTTTCCGAACATGTCTCCAAAATCGTAAGATTAAAATGAGAAACAAAAGTCCATAGAGAATAAATAAAACATATCCCAGTCAAAGGCAAACTTCTACAATAAAGCAATAAAAATGCCTTTATGCCCTTTGAAAAACAAATATCTATGGTATTAGAAATCAATATCTGGAAATAATAAATCTCATCTCATATTTTACATATTTGATTCGCAACGGGTACAAGGCAAATGGAAAGTTTCAGGCGACGCCCTTTACACTGGGATAAGTAAGCTATTTTACTGGCAAAATTTGCTTTTATGATTTTATATAGGTTGAGTTCTTAGTAATGTAAACAAGTATTTTTGGGAATAAATTTATCAGTGAAACAATGTTTTACCTCTACATTAAAGCTTTACTCTAAAAGCAAAGTAACAGAAAAATATTTATGTGTCCTAAAAACAAGCTAGCTTACTACCAAAAGAACGTTTACTTAAAGTGCATTTATAAGAAGAACCTTCTCACCAATAGTTCTCATCAGTAGTACGCTAACATTCCACCTTCCTTGATATCTTTTCACAAGAAATAATCTTACCAAATATCCCTCGTGCACATAATTTTTTCCAAGGAAACATTTGAAATACTGGTTTCTAAAAAATTTGTTTAACAGATAACATTTCGGGCAAGTGGAAAAACCTTCAGATCTTGAAAATTACTAACGCCTAAAATTAGTTAGAAACTCGATTTTTTTTGGATAATAAGATGCACTTATATTACCCCTGAAACGTACAAAAACCGAATTTTCTATAACAACTTTTATAAAACCTATCAAAGATAAATTTGCAAATAAAACTGTTAAAGATCTTTAGCATCAACTACATAAAACTAATTTCCGAAATGTTGTATGAAGTAAATTACACCTTTCTGATAATTCAAATCGATCAAGACTCTGAATTCTATAATACCACATTGATTGAAAAATTGTAGAAAAAAAAATAATATTTTATATAAGCACAATTCTAAACATAATTTTTAACACAACTTTTCATTGAGCAATGCAAATTTTTAACACAGTTTATATTATAAAATAAAATATCAGATATATAAAAAAGCTTTTCATGTTATTCATGTGCTAAATCAAAGGAACAAAAGTTCGATAATACGAGCTAACAAAAATAAATAAAATGTTCAGTGGTACTTTTTTTTATAAATGTTTTCTTTTACATATTTTCAATTAACTCTAATGAATTTGTTATTTAGGAATCCAGTTTTTAGAAAGAGTAATTAGAATTTTCGTTACAGCAGAGAAAATATTTATTTAAGCCCGACAAATATTTAAATTGTTAGTATAAAGGATCGTATTTTATTTTTCTAATTTACAAAGGAACTGTAAACAAATATATTGAAATTTAAAAACTTGCCTTCGTCAGGATTTGAATTCCCTGGGAAGGCGCTATATCCAATTAAACCAAGGCCCATTAACTCTATAGGTTGCCTCGAGCGATCTTGACCTATCCCAACTCTGTGTGAGCGATCTACGTCACTCGGCGACCGGCTTGCTTTAGCACGGCATTGTCCATATCTCTTCTGTGTGCGTTTAATTACATATATTAATCTTGTTTTGTTCAAAATTGAAATTTTTTTGTTACAATAGAATGCAGCCTTCAAGATATAACTTATTATAATTTTATACCTATGTTTAGGGGTGTTCAAATTTTAACCAAGTTTTTTGCTGAGTGCATTTCAAAAAGTTCGCATCGTTTTTGAAAAATGTTTTTAAAGTCTAAAAAAATATTCTTGTAAAAAGTTTTAGCATGACAAATGGTTGTATAACTTTAGAAAATGTACATTTTATATACAAGGTGTCCCAGTAGTTTGTTCTCAGTTTTGGTGATAATGGGTTAGAGATAGAGAAAAAGTTTAAATATAAATATTAGTATATATAATGACTTATATACCTACTTAAATAGTTTTTCATATATGAAACACTCTACATTTTATTACATTTTTGAATTTTATTTAAAATTCTATGGCTTTATATATTGTCCATAGGCCTAAGTTTAATTGTTTTCGAGATAATGACATTTAAAAACTGGGATTTTCAATTTTGAACAGATGTAGCGTCTAAACGGTTCAAATTAGAGCAACACGATTTGCACTTTCCTGATTTAGTCTTTAATAGTCTACCATAAATTTCTTCCCTTATTCTAACCTAACTTATTAATAATAGGAAATAAATCAGAACACCACTTATGTTTAAACGGTAACAAATTAAAAATTCAATTAATAATTTTTTTATACAGCTTTTCATGGGGCTCCACTTCAGAATGGCTTCTTTTTTTACCATTTTTTTCTTTCACCAGTCTATTTAAATATTATATTCTTATAAATAACCTTTGTCTTAAGAACACTAAAATGTCTTAAAACTTTCACTTGAGGAATTAAGAGATACTCTGAAAAACACAATTGACAACTATCGCAACGAAAACGTCAAACTGAATAAGCAATAAACTGGCCGCCTTGTCATATCGGGTCGCCAGTCACCGTCACCTTACCGGCGCGTTCCCCTCGCCAGATAGCTGCTCATCGAGGTATCCTTAGAGTTAATGGGCTATGCAATTAAACTACGAAAGCACTGACCTTAACAAATAACTTCCCCAATTTAACTCATCAATTTGCTGTTTAATAATATTTTTGGTTTTATCCTGACATACAAGTTGTTACATCCTACTTTAGAAAGCTTTTTGAATCTGTGTTGCTTTAATCATATCGTTCAAGCTATAATAAAACATTTTTATGACAAAAAGCGCCCTTCATTATTGCGATTATTACAATCTAATTATTACTTATAAAATAAATTAATATTAAACGTGTCAAAAAAATGTAAACTAGGCATTCTTTAGAATAGACTTTTTGAGTTGATGTACCTAGATAAGTTTTTTTTACTTGGCATATCCGATATAGAAAATATTGTAGAAAAAATAAACAAATATTACACTGATAAATTATAAAGTAGCTAGAAGGGAAAAAATTACTATATATTTGGCATTGTGTAATACTTTAAAATGTCAAACGAATTCCAGTTATCGACATCCAGATCTCCAGCCCTAAGTATAGGAGTAATTGTAGCAACTTTTAGATATAAAAGTAACTCACTCTTTTAAGAAGTAATATTTATAGACTGTGACAAAATACACCATGCCAATTACGGAAGATTATCCAGTGCCAAAGGTGCCATCGGATTCTGCTGAGTATTTATTTTTTATGTTCATCCATTCCGTACTTCCTTTGGAGTTGTCAATGAAAGATGAAAGTAGAACGGACAGGAGATGTCAACAAGATATTCCAGGGTATCCTGAGATCAGGATATTTGAGAAGTTAATTTGTTCGCTATTGTAGGCCGGTATATTTAGATATCTACCCGGCGTACAACAGATACAGTTTTTATTCATTTATTGAAAAGGTTTAGCTTTTGAGGTAAAACAAAAAGATTCATTTTCAATATTTAAATATAAGGGTCTGTGAAGCGCAAATTTTTAGATATAGTGTACAAGGTGTAAAAATTAAAGCACAATTTTCTTTAAAAAATATATCATTGTCATATTATAACTGAGAAAAGATGAGATTTTGATCGCATACTAAAATATTGGAAGGGAGCATTTCCCCTCCATCCCTTATAGTCAATATTTGAGACCGTTAGTAAATCCATCATTAAAGTCATAATAGAGATCTGAGAGTAGTTTTGCTTTATCCATTTTACAATTTTTTTGTCCAGAAAAAGGCTTTTGTTATGAGTAAAGCATACTAGTGTTCTCCAACCCCTAAATATAGGTACTAATTAACCCTATATGGTTCGATCATGTGGCGAAATACATAAACTCAAGCGAAATATCACGGTGACATCAGTTCGTTACGTAGTGGTCAAATGAACGGCCACCTTATTATATTAGATAGGTACTCATTATTATTATTATTATTTTGGATAGGCATTTCGTGTCCCTGATGAATAAGTGTAACTTGAATTCGTGGGTTATGGGACTGCAATAAGGTCTAAAGTGAAACCACTATTTTCAATTGCAACGTTTCGTGTTACATTAACACTTTTTCAAGCTCCCTCAATATTGTGTAAATGTCCATTATTGAGGTTTTCACACTAACTCAAGAGCTTGAAAAAGTGTTAATGTAACACGAAACTTTGCAATTGAAAATAGTGGTTTCACTTTAGAACTTATTGCAGTCCCATAACCCACAAATTCAAGTTACAATTATTATTATTATGACGGGACTTGAATTACAAAAATTATAATCCAATACAGCCTAATGCCGCCTTCCCGTCTCCCGACAGCGTGCCTCCTCATCTAAATTGCGAGCCTTCGTAGTTCCTCTTATGGTTCCATTCCATAACCTTCTAGGTCTACCTCGTTTTCTTCGACCTGGGGGAGTCCACTCGAATGTTTTCTTTGGCCATCTGTTCTCCGGCATTCTCAGCACATGCCCAAACCACCTCAGGCTCCCCTTCTATATCCTGTCAACAACTGTTTCCTCTCTACTCTCTCTCTTTCTCTACTCTTATAATTTGTCTAATCTCGTTGTTAGTTCTTCTCTCTAATCTCAATATCCCAGCACTTCTTCGGAGGTAATCCATTCAACAGCTTGCACACTGCGCTTTAATTCTGCAGCTATTGTCCATAATTCTGAGCCATAGCACAAAACTGACTCAACTAGTGTTTGCCCTAGCCTTTTTTTCGTACCCTGGGATAAATGTCTGTCCCACCAAAGTCCATTTAGGCACCCTACGACTCTTCTGCTCTTTATCTCTTCCTTCTTCAGACCTTCTTCCGTGACCATCACTCCCAGATATTTAAAATTATTGACTTGCTTAACAGTTACATTTTCATTGATTAAGACTTCAGAGTTAGCATTTGAATGTATGGTCAGATATTCGGTTTTCTTTAAGCTTACATGCAAACCCCATCGTGTGTACTCATCATATAATCTTGTAAGCATGAACTCTCAGTGTCCATGACTGTAGAGTCAGAAGGGGTGAGAAGGAGTGCAAATTGTGGATCGGATCACCCTCTAGTAGTGGCCAAAGCAATCTTTCTTTTCTGTGTAAACCATAATAGGTCGAGAAACGAACATCTTCCAGCAGAACAAGGAACAGAAATTGACAATGATGATTTAAAAAAATACAGGCTAGACCTTTTGCACCATGCAAGTATCAAATATCTGTATCAAATGAGAGGAAATTTGGCCTTACAAGAACTGGTAGCGGTTAGTATGGTGAGCTGGAATCTCATAACATGAAGTCAGCGATTAAGAAAGCGGCACAGGAAGCTTTGGGAGTAAAACAAAAGAGAAAAGTAGATCAGATACCATAAAAGGCTCTCTAACAAATCAGATACCACCTGGAACATCTACAAGATTAAGAACAGAAAAGTGAGGCAAGCCATAAAGGAGAAAAAACCAGACTCTGGGAAGGAAAGGGTCAAAAAGTAGAAAACCTAATTGGAGGAGGATAAAACAGATGAAGACCAACCAATCAGATGAAATCTGCCATAGAATTAGTCTTAACAGATGGAAGCAACACTATGAGGATCTCTTGTTAGAAAACCGTTCAGAATACTCAAGACCAACAATATTTGATCAAGGGGAAAACCTTACATTCTCCACGCGGGATGTTAAACAGAGTCTGATGAGAATTAAAAATATTAGATCGCCGGGCCCAGGAAACATTCGAGCAGAGTTACTAAAGTACGGAGATGAGACACTACATCGACGCCTCACTAATCTTTTTAATTAGTGTTGCCTGCAAAACAATATTCCACAGGAACCTGGTCCATCTTGTACGGACAACATATTTGTCCCACAACAAATAATGGAAAAACAATTTCGGTTGGTCAAAAGGTGCATCTGGTTTTTATAGATTTAGAAAAGGCCTACCATTCCATTCCTAGATGTCTGTTGTGGAACGCCCTTGAAGAACTAGAAACTGACAAGTCATTGATAAGATTAATTAAGGAACTCTACAGAGAAAATACATCCTATGTTAAAATTGGTAAAAGAGTTTCGGATCTCATTAAAACAACAAAGGGTTTAAGACAGGGATGTAGTCTATAACCACTGCTGTTCAAAGCATAAGTAGAAGTTGAATTAAACAATTAGAAAAGAAAGTGTCAGGGAATGGGAATACCAATTAACAACCAACATCTTTTTAGTCTAAGTTTTGCAGATGATTATTGGATTGGACCCTTAACAACAATAAAAAGCTACGATAAACCTCAAATATGTAATAGGCAAATATCAGTACTACCACGGTATCTCAGAGCCTCTTTGCATCTACTTTGCACTTTCTAAATACTTAAAACCTCACTTTTTGTAGATGATTGCGCACTAGAGAACCAAGAACGCGAAACGGTGTGAAATGTAATCTTCTTAATTCCGCTTACCTTTTGCGCTACTTTGCACCAGGTCTCAGTTTTGTGCGATATTGCTGAGAGAAAAGGCGATATGAGACAAGATTGTACACGATTAGGCACTTGGTGTCCTTACAACAGGCCAGGATCGTGCCGCCTCGGGTTAAAATCCCTTCTAGGGAAATAGAATAAAAAAAATTGTTGTAATTAGTCGACGTTTTGACCTTTATGAGCTCATCTTCGGGACTATACAAATGTGAATTTCCGTGTTCAACTTAAAAATATATAATTTGTAGAACTCTATTTAGATGCTGGGTATTATACTAAATGATATTAACAACTTACAAAATACCCACCATCTAAATTACAAATTATATATTTTAAGTTTAACTAGGAAAATCACAATTGTATAGTCCTAAAGATGATCTCATAAGGCTCGAAACGTCGACTAATTACAGTAGATTGTCTATGTGCAGCGTAAAACACTCCCAAAATTACTATTGTGGTTACTAAAAATAAGAAAAAATACATGACGCGCACATATGAGGTTAGAGAACTTTTGATATGTTGTTAAGCACACCTAATAGTGCATCTGTGCCAATTTTCAGCTTAACAGTATTTTTCTCCAAGTTTTTCCGATATTTTGACTAAATCTACTAGACTATTAGTGCCCTAAAATATGTTTTCCCGCTCCCTGAATTGTAAGCAACCTATTTTGACACTACTTTGACAGACATAAGTGAGAGTTATTCAACAAAGTATTGGTTGCCCTTAACGACAGAATGTAAGTCAACTTACATCCCTAGGAAAATAATAATCTAAAATTATTATAAGTAGCTTTAATTTTTGATTTCATCAATATATTACAAAAATCCGGTGATATTAATTGAAATGAATATTAATGGTACAATTATTACAATTATTCATATTATTAACAAAATTTGGAAATACGTTTTCTCGTTTCTTCTCGATGTGTATTACATTTTCTGACTCCACAGATCCTTCATTTCTAACCAATGTTTCTGTCACTGTTGAAGCACTGCAAGAGACTTTTGGCTGGGTCTTATTGTATAAAATTTTATTTGCTACTTCCCTTTTATTATTGAAGCTCTCAGCTACGTAACTTTCCGCAATAGTAGCGGATTTCCATCCACCATGTCGCTTGATAGCTACTACATCAACTCCAGTATTTGCTAATAAAGTTGCCGACGTTCTTCTAAAAGAGTGCTCCGTATACATTTTGAAGTTCTCAAAGTTTAGAAAAACAGAAAAGAAAAAACACGTATTTTTCCCGACAGGCTGGTTTAAGCACTTTCCATTTTGATATCGCATAAAGAAGCGCGAATTAATAGTCGTCATGTGGGATCTTGTATCAATGTACTTTTGAGTTATTTTGAAACGACAAACCTGAGTGTCGTGGTCACAATTATGACTTCTTGACTTATTTTAACATTGTCCATTTTCATTTTACAGAGTTCATTAGAACGGCACGCTCCAGCAACTGCCATTACCATTACGACCTTCATCAATAAGTGTATATCATCGGGGGCTTCAAGCATGAATTAATTCACAACTTATTCACACCTTCCCCGTTAAACACATTCGATTTTTTGGGTTTATAACCATCATTTTTTCTGCTTTCATAATTTAATGAGGATGCTATCGAATGTAATGATAATGAAAACATATATTGTAAACATACAATACAGGGAGGGCGAAAAATGTTTTATACTATATGGGATGTAAGTAAAATTTAGTAGTAGAGTATGAGTTTGTGCCCGAGAGATAGCGAGGGCTGGCAAAAAACTTCGAGGGGAGAAAATAACTATTTGATGTGTCAGCCTCTAACCTGATCTCTGATTACAATATACAAGTGAATATTAAGTAAAAACGCAGACAATACTAAACTACTTATATCATTATTTCTTATTTCTGCCTCAAAGCAAGCTTTTCCGTTAATCAAAAAAAGGAGAATTCATAAAAGCAATTGCTCAGTTAGGAGTGGTAGATATAATACCACGTAAATGTACTAGGTCTATATTTGTTTAGAATTTTGTTAAATTTGTAATATAGCCTTTTATTTTTCAATTTGAGTCGTATACAGAATTGAATCGATTAAAGTAACCATCATGTTTAGCTGAGTTTTTACAAAATTCTAAAATTTTTGTAAAAACATTTAGTCTCATAAAGAATTAAAAATACATGTGTACCGCCAAATACATAGGGGAAGGTTGCCTATATTGAACCTCCTCCTAATTTGGAC
Source organism: Kuschelorhynchus macadamiae (assembly GCA_030620095.1). NCBI lineage: Eukaryota > Metazoa > Arthropoda > Insecta > Coleoptera > Curculionidae > Kuschelorhynchus > Kuschelorhynchus macadamiae. Next base: position 929,234 of record JAUTXW010005151.1, on the reverse strand, counting down.
CACCGCCATATCTGAATAAACAAGCGGGATGGTAGTGGCAAATTTGAAATACTCTAAAGAGAATTCGCCGCCATTGATGCACGTTTGGTCTCCGGACGAAGTGTTTGGCGATTTTTGCTATTTCGTTGTAGTTTTTGTAAATAATTCGTAAGGTTTTGTGTGGCAAACGTTGGAAATTCACCCAATGCTGTTATTTTTATTAAAACAAGTAAGTTTTACCCTATTCATATCGCTATCAAAAAAATCAACCCCAAATACATCGGATTACTAAACATGTGATTTTAGAAAATAACTGGCGGTTTCCTAAATTGAAAAACCTAGTGTTGCCTAAATTGGACTGTTCCAATTTGGGAAACTTTCTTATGTTTTTAAATGCTGGAATTCGTGTCAATATGAAGTGTTCTAATAATCAAAATACATTGTTAACATCATGCTTTATACATCATACATTGTACAGTTAGTGTAGGTCCAATATAAGATACCAATGTTTTACATTGTTCCAAAATGTCTTCCAATTATAGAAAAGGCTTAAAATATGATAAATGGAGTGAAGCGGATATGGCGAAAGCCTTAGAGGCTTACAAAGAGAAAAGTTAAAAGTATGACTAATCCGAGATTGACAGTTTCTCATTACCAAATTGCTCAACTGCTTGGAGAAGCTTATGCGAGGGCAGCTGTGTTAGCAAATGATATGTTTCACGAAAATGGGAATTTGACCGGTAGACCGTAATGTTTTCAGCGATGTTGATTTCGCACCTTCAGATGTATTCATTCCAAAAACAAGTGTAAACATGGCTGAACATGATCACACTGAAGGTACTTCCAATTCCGGTGATAAAGATGTGCCCTTCTAGGTCAAAGAGTTTCAATATCGACATCAACATCAGCTACGGAACAAATAGCAACTATATCAGCTGAAGTTGATTCATCCCCAACAAAAGAGGAAAATTCCATAGAAGAAATATTAGGAAGTCCAGTTGTTGATCATAAAAAGATGAAACTAAAAAAACCCTACAAAGATTACCTTGAAACTAAACAGACATATTTCAAAAAGGAGAACTGTAAAATTTGATTCCAGCATTTCTAACAAAAACGCATCAATTTCAAAGAGTGGTACTGCAAACTTTGCTTGAGAGCATTGTACAGTGACATGATTTAGTGCTTAAATTGCAGAGATTGGGTGCACGAATCATGTGAAACGTAAAGTCAACAGAGAAATTTAATCTGTGTCCCTAGTTCTAAGAAGAAGCGTTCCTAGTTTAGTCTTTCTATATCAGTTCTGTTATAGTTGTTGCTTACTTACGTTTCTAAAAATAACTGTTATTTTAAAATATTTTAGGTTTAGTTGTTCTTTGTTTGTGTTCTTTATTGTGTTCTTTTTTTGTGTTATTTTATTTGTCTATGATAGGATTTGCCTTTTTTTTAATGTTCATTTAATATATTTTTGACAATTGGTTTTTAAATAACAATAATTTTATCTTGTTTGTTTAATATATACTTAAAGTTTTACTTAATTTTACGTAACTGGAATAGATGGTTCAACATAGGAACCCACTGGTTCAGTTTAGGCAACCAGTTTCCTTAAATGGGCAGGTGCAAGGGATTCGAATTATATTTTTCAACGAAAATCTATTCAACAAAAATTCTGATTAAAATTACCAGAATTGGAAAACATATTAAAGTATTTTGTGTACAAATTTGAAAGTGTTTTGATTTGATTTCTTAAAGTTAGAGCTCTAAAACCGAAAACTGTCCCAATATAGGCAACCTTCCCCTGCATTTCAACTGAATATTAATCCTTGTGCATTTGAATATTTTTATGTAAAAATAAGTATCGTTCTCTCAGATGCCAAGGACGACTTATTCTACAAGCCTTTAGTATTTTTTCTTTATTTAATGTTATAAAAAAAACCTTACGAAAATATTAGAAATTGTTGTTGCCCTTTTTAGTAGGTTAGAATATTAATTTTTGTCGCAGTTCATGTATATATTAATAGAATAAGGTATGAGCACTAGTCGTCATTTAAATAAAAAAAGTATTAATAGTTTTTAAAGCATTTACCAATAAAAACACAATAGACATGGTTTTCGGTCTTTTTTTATCCAGGGGCATGTACTATATATACGTATACGTGTTTTAAGTCTTTACTGTTTCTTCTCAACACACTATCTTTGATAACTGCAGACAGGCATCCTCTATTCAGGTTAAAAGCAGTAAAACAAATCTGTTATCTGGCAAACCAGACGCCAATAGCGTAACAGAAACAAAAGATCAGTGTAATCTTGGGAGTACAATGCGGTTAATTGGGGTAAAACTCATATCGGAATAGAAAGCGACGACCTGCAAGAAGATGTGTGTCTTTCAAGAAAATAATAAAATACAAATTTAAAAGATGGATAAATTAACCACTTTTTGATTGAGTTCTGCCAAAAAAACCTTGTAAATAGCGGAATGTCATTTTAAGCCGCGTACTCAGTGACTACGATCAGCATCGCTTGCATACGGTTGCGTATCCGTGCGCCACCCATTTTCAGGGTTTAGTTTTGTAGATGGAAAAAATTATGAATAGAAAAGTTATATGGATTTCAGCGAACTTCCTAGAAAAAAATTATTTTTAATGTACAGGGTGAGTCGAAACTAGTACCATACCAAATTTTTGCTTTTTGAAATAAAATGCTCTGCATATTTAGTTTTTTAGCTATTCGACTTCAAAATTCCCCCTTAACTGAAATTTAACATATAACATCCTAGCTAATTCAGATAAAGTCAAATCTAAGGTATCTTGATGATAATGTAAAAACGATTAATATGATTTTAAAGTAAAGAAATATTTTACATGAACAATAAATACTAATTTAAAATTTATAAAGTAAAAGAAAAATAGATAATCTTATTTTTTAGAATGCCACACCAAACATTTAAACTTTGTCGTCCTTGAATTTGTGAGGATTGTTTGTCGCCCAGAAATGTTTATTGCGACGATTAAATATACCATTAATAGTAAATGTAGCTTCATCGGTAAAAACTAGTGTGTAAAAAGTGCGGATTTAACAAACATCTTAAAAATTTTTTGACAAAAATCACTCTTTGTTGTTTATGTTCTTCAGTTAAACCGTGAACAGGTAGAAATTTATATGGGTGATAATTATAACAGGGGCGTGGGGTGAAATTTTAAGAAAGGGAAACAATTTTTAGAAACTTACCTATTTGTAATTTAATTCGATTTTTGGATCATTTTTTTCAAATTCGTCAATGACGTCATCATAAACACGTCGATGCTTCGACATATTTTGGAGAAGTTTATTTTCAATGAACAACAGCGATGTATGCGAAAGTCTCTCCTGCCCCGTTGATTTTCTCACAAATTTGTTTATACGTTAAGTGTTGTGTTGGCGGTGACTAATTTCCAACTGTTTATTAAGGGCGTGTTCAATTCTGGTTTTGCCGAAGACTTTTTCTTTTATGACGGCCTGCAAATGCGCTTTGGACATAATGTGTCTTTTTACAGCTTTATGGAAATTGTTTAAATCGGAAAAACCAGTTTTATTCCAGAGACCTTTTTCATTTTCAAAAAGTAAACATGACCAACCAAATAATTTACTTATATTTTCACACCCTGTTAGCCATTTAAATTGTTCGTATTGTTTTTCCGGATAAAAATGTCTAATACAGTTTTTGATTTTTGAGATTAAATTTTTCATAGGCGGTTTTGTCCTTCCTTTTTAAATTATTTGAAGCTTATCAGCGAAGTTTAATGTTGAAAATCCCTTTATTATTAAGACACACACTCTTCTTACTAAATTCTCCAACATTTTCAACGTTATTACCGACAGCCGAAGTTGACTGTATTTGCATATCCACGTCCGTATTATTGTCTTCCATATCGCACCATGCACGACACGACGTACATATCACACAACACACAGATAGCCGTTCAAACAAAGAATGTACTTCCAACGATAGCTTCCGTCCCAACTTAAAGCAAGCGACTGAAATGCAAAAATTGCAAACAGCCGGTGGAAAGTTCAATAACCTCTGGCTCGATTCACAGGAAATCAAGCATACAGGACTTGGCTGCAGAGAAGCTAGCGGCCCGCATAGGTTCTATTCGATTTCTATTGTGGTTCGGTCGACGTCAAGGCTGCATTTATTATGGGTTTGATAATTAAGATAATATTTTAACATTTTTAATATATACTAAATTAATGGTTTCCTATTTCAAAAATTACATTTTAGAAGATGCTTTGTAAATTGTTATTTTTAAACTGTGAATTTGTTTTTTTAATATTTATAATAATAATAATAATACATTTATTGTCTAAACCACAATACATCTCTGATATAATGATATTGATATTATACAAATGTGAGCCAACGTGGTTAAACAATGGGCCTTCATCCTGTCGCAAGACAAGGATACTGTTCAAGCTCATTAATCAACAGCAAAAGTTATGGTACGAGCCGGGATCGAACCCTCACCTCTAGATCTCTAGCCAACTGCTTTAACCAATGGCGCTATCGTACCACTGATAAGCAATTTCGTTAGAACCTATACAGGGTTATTTTTTATAATTTGCCACCAAGGAGATTGTTAAAATGATCGTTGGGTAACAGTTGCACTGGTCTAATTTTATACGGGCGGTATCGATTTTTTTTTAGTACTGAACGGATGTAGAACCTCGATTTTCTGGTTATGCAAGAGACGTCCGGAATCGATCTGCTTGGATTTTCTAAAAATTAGTTTTAATTTAACTTTTAGACTAACTAAAGATAGAATTTTTTACCTTTAAAATATAATAATATGGATAATTCCTCGTCCAAGGCAAAATTTGTTCGTCTTCTTTGCCTCTGCAAGGATTTTTTTTGTACGTGGTTTTTTTCCATATTTCTAACGGTTTTTCTTGAGGAAACTCTTGCACCAGGACGCATTATTAGCATTTGCGAAATAAAGTTGAAGAATTTTTAGTTTTTCTTCTTCGGTAAATTGCATTTTAGGTTTTATTAATTTTGTTTTCCGTAATATCAATAAAATATTTTACTTACGATTAAAAGTAAGTGTTTTGTTTTTGTTGGTGACATGGCATGGGTAAAGCGATTTCATCATTTCATGGGTACCGCGATTTAGTATGCCTGCATATTATTGTCATGTGGTAACTTTAAAGTGGAATAAGTTAAAAATTACTGTTATATTAGATTCATGATGTCGCGTGAGTAGTGTAAGTCACGCTTTTGTTTACTCATCAAAGTTCTTATTTTAAAGTGGTCTATTTAATTCGCAAATAAAGTTTTTCTATAGTGCAGTGAAGATTAGATATTGTGCTACCAAAGAATAATAAAATTGTTTAGTCAAGCTTCAAATTGGACTACATAATTGGTAGTATTTGCCGAGTGTACTTCCAGTATTAAGTTCCCGCCATAATGGGCCTGTCAAAAACTGATCTTGATGTCATTAAGAAGACTATTATTGAGACTTTTAACGAAAAATTCATTGCTGATATTGATGAGTAGATCTCTCAATTGCTTGAAAAAAAATACGAAGAACAATCTATCGCACAAAAAACCATGCTTCAATGCCTGGTCGGACGTATTCAAAGTCTGGAAAGTGAAAATATCCAATTAAGGACAATGATTAACATTCAGGAACAAACAATGCGTAATTCAAATTTGCTCATATTTGGTCCTCCACGAAATAATGATGAAAATTTAACAACCGAGGTTATTGGCCTGTGCACCAAAAAACTTAAGGTGAACATTAAAAAGTTAGTGCAAAAAACCCAGGAGATAAGCCGCCAGCTGTTTCAGTTAGATTTGTTTCTGACACTGTACGGGCTGTGATACTAAGAAATCGCAAGTTACTTAAAAATATGGGAATACAGATCAAGGAAGATTTAAGGAAACGGCGGCCTGCCTTGTTTGAAAGTGCAAAACGTAAATTTTTTTTGTCAGTAATCGCTGTTTAATAACTAAATGTGGTATTTTATCTTCCGATGGTATTTCGGATCACAAAATGGTTTTTTGTGAAATTAGTCTGGCAAAGGCCCCTGTTTTTCCTAAAATCATAAAATATAAAATACATTTTTTGAGAACAATATTGATAGCAAAATTAATATTTTTAATGAATTAATGTTAACCCTTTTTAACATCCATGCCTCTATACGTGAATCTATGATTACTAAGCCGAGAGCACCGTGGCTGACAACAAACTTAAAGGTGTTCATGAAACAGAGGAATAGCGCCTTTCAAAAATATAAGAGAACAAAGCGCAATGAAGATTGGATTCATTACAAATACCTAAGAAATTTTACATTAGCTGCTTTTAGAAGGGAGAAAAAAATATATTTCGACTCCTTATGTAGAGAAGGTAATGGAAAAGGTTGTTGCACAACAAATGAACTATTATATAACTGAGGCTCGTATTTTGCCTGTGGTCCAATCAGGATTCAGGTCACACACACAAGTCACACTGTACAAGTACTGTCACAGTACTTGTACAGCTCTCCTTAAAGTTTCAGACAGGGGACTGAATACCTGCTTGATTTTAGCAAGGCTTTCGACACCCTGGACCATAATTTGCTTTATGATAAATTGTATCGTTTTGGCATGTCTAAGACCATGATCTCATTTTTTAAAAGTTACTTAACTCAAAGAAAGCAAAGGGTAGTTTTTAATGGTAATAAATCAGAATTTGCAATAATCGACAAAGGTGCCCGCAGGGTAGTATTTTGGGGCCTCTTTTGTATTTACTTTATACATCTGATTTTTATACTTACTTGAAATATTGTAATATGCATTTATATGCAGATGATTCTCAAATTTACTTTTCCTTCTTACTCTCCAAATCGCATACTGCAACGTTAAAAATTAATGAAGACCTTGCTATGATACACAGCATTTCTAAAGCGCACTATCTTACTCTCAATGAATGTAAAACCGAAGTTTTGCTGTTTGGCAAAAATAGTGAAACTTTAAAAAACAATAACGATTTTGTAGTTTCTCTAAATGGTACCGATCTTTGGTTCTCTGAAAGTTGTAGAAACCTGGGAGTATACTTCGATTGTAGTCTGAGGTTTTTAAGTCATGTAAATAATGTATTACAAAAATCGTATTTTAAACTAAAGGTGTTATATAGACACAAAGATATTCTGAGTACTGAAATTAAACTTAGATTGTGTACTTCCTTGATTTTTCGTTCAATTTACGGAAATTCGATCATATTTCAGACTGCTTTCGGGATTCTCATTGGTTAAATTTAGACGAGCGGTTTCAAGTTCATATGGCATGTTTAGTATACAAAATTAATGAAGTAGGAACTCCGCAATATTTATTTGAAAAATTATGTAAAAGAAATGGGGTACATAATCGTTCAACTAGATATGCATACCTTTATGATATTCCCAGATACCCATCATGCTTATTTCAGCGTTCATTTTCATATAATTCTGCAAATATCTTAAGTAAAATCCCCGAAGTTATTCCCAGTATTCGTTCGTTTTATAAGAAAATTAAAGAATTCGTGTTGGGAGGGGGTAGGTAGATGGTGTGCTTTCTACATGTATTACAATTTAGGATTTATTTAATGCATATATATATAGATATACATATATATATATATATATATATATATATATATATATACATATATATATATATATATATATATATATATATATATATATGTTTATTTAAGGTCATTACTTATATATTTAAGTTAAGTTTAATTAGTGTTTAACGATGGTTGCGTGGAAAAGCAATAATTCGAACATCGCCATCATTCTAATAATTTTTGTATATCTCTATATTCAAATCATAATAAAAACGTTTTGTATTGTATTGTATTGTATTGTATAAAGGGAAATTTTGAAGTAGAATATCTCAAAAACTACCGATCCAAGTATAGACATATCACACATGTTTGCAAAGGCAAAAATCAAAAATATACAGGGAAATTTATTAAAAAAAACAAAATTTGGTACTCTACTAGTTTCTGATTTAACATGTAAATTTAAAATATTTTTTAGGAAGTTCTTTGAAATTCATACAACTTTTGTTAAGATTTCTTAAGATTTATTATTCAAATTCAAATTCAAATTTTAATTCATCTACAAATGATCACATATAATGATATTAGATAGGTCAATTCATACAACTTATGTGTGTCTTAATGCTAGGTATACTGTTACAAAATATAAAATAAAACATAGAAAAAGGATTTAAAAAAAGTAACATACAAACATAACTGTTAGATTTGACAAACATTTTGCAACATATAAAAATACAGTCGAGTAGCAACTGGTAAAGTTAATCACTAAATTCGTTGAAGCTGTAGAAGGCATTTGGCCAGAGGTACTTCTTTAATAGCTTTCTAAAGGAAATTTCTGTCTGGGCCCCCTTTATTACTGCAGGAAGCTTATTATATAGAGGGTGTCAATTAAATACTTGTACAAACTTTAAGGGGTGATTCTTTGACTAATTTTAGTATGAAAAGTTTTTATGAACATCGGTCTGAAACGGTCCTGTTTCTGAGATACAGGGCGTCCAAAAAACAATTTTATTTGGTATTTTGCTTATATTTTTGTAAAGGAGTATGACAATTGGACAAAATTTGTGATTCTGGGTATATTGATGACGAGAAATTCAAATATTAGTGTTGTTTCTAAATTTAATTAACCATAACTTTTTTGTGGAGCCTTTTATGTCATTTTTGACTAAGCAGACCTATTCTTCATTTAATTCTACATAAAAAAGTTGCTCTTAGTATTTGTCGCTAAAACCAGCCATTTTGGATAAAAAAGGTTTGAAGTTAAATCTGCGTTGAAATTTTTTAAATTGGATCATTTTCGAGATTTCGAAAAATAAGCAAAAAAAAAATATTTTTTATTGATTGCATTATCAGGTAAAAAACTTAAATCATTTACAAGACTAAAACTAAACTAGTTAATAATATTATTTTACAATAATTGTTGAAAATGACCACCGCCTACTTCAACGCATGCAATAAGTAGCCTTAACATTGATTGCCGAACTCTTTCAAATATACCTGGCGTCTGATTAATAATGACACAAGATTTAAATATCCTATTTCTTAGATCTTGTTTATTTTGGACTAGACTTTTATAAACCAAAGACTTCAAGTGACCCCACAGAAAATAATCTAAAGAATTCAAATCTGGTAATCTGGGAGGCTAGGCTTGTGGTCCAGCTCTTCCTATCCAGCGGTTAAGTTAATTCTCGTCCAGAAATTGACGCGCAACGACACTAAAGTGTGGCGTAGCTCCGTCGTGCATTAATCACATCCTGTTTCTGTTTTCTAAATCAACTTCTGCTAAATGGTTGGGAAGTTCGTGCTTCAAAAACCTTCGATAATCTTCGCCATTAAGTCTTTGCGGAAAGATGCTAGGTCCAATAAGGTGATCACCGATAACTCCTACTCAAATTCAGTTCAATTCAAGAGCTATTTTCCGTATACTAGTTTGCGGGTCTTCTTCAATTCTGTTTAACACAGCTTCTTTAATCTCAACTATTCGAACTGTTGCAGGCCTTTCTGGAACATCTGTTATCCTTTTAAAACTGCCAATTTCACGAAGTCTTGCGTAAATATTAATAAAAGTTTGGACGTGTGGCACCACTCGTTGAGGAAATCGCGCCTCATACTTTCGTCTTGCAGCTTGTGCATTACCGCGAGCCATTCCATAAGTAAAATTAATGTCTGCCATTTCTGCGTTGGTATATTGGTACATTTTGGACAAAACAGACGATAAATTATTACTTATAATGCCAAATGATAAAAAACTACTTGTTTTATTCTAAATCAACTGTCATTACTGATTCTGCTACCATGGAAACCTCTCAATTGTTTTCTAAAGCCTGTTATGGATTCACCTATACTGTTTTCTCACGTACTGCGGCTGCAGAGGAAAGATGCAGCATATTTTTACAATCTTATTATTTTTATCCAATTTTCACTTGGCAATTGTGATATGTTAATGTAATAGAGTAACATAGCGCATGATTTTGAAAAAGTATTTTTTCGCTTATTTTTCAAAATCTCGGAAATGATTCCATTTAAAAAATTTCAACGCAGATTTAACTTCAAACCCTTTTTTATCCAAAACGGCTGCTTTTAGCGACAAATACTAAGAGTAAGTTTTTCGTGTAAAATTGAATGGAGAATAGGTGTGCCTAGTCAAAAATGACATAAAAGGCTTCACAAAAAAGTTATGGTTAATTAAATTCAGGAACAACACTGTATGTGGCGCCCTCTAACATTAAATAAAAAAACTAAGCCAATATTTGAATTTCTCGTCATCAATATACCCAGAATCCCAAATTTTGTCCAATTTTCATGTTCCTTAGCAAAAATAAAAGCAAAAAACGAATAAAATTGTTTTTTTGGACTCCCGGTATCTCAGAAACAAAGCCGTTTCAGACCCATGTTCATATGAAATTTTAATCTTAGAAAAGAAAGAATCACCCCTTACAAGTATTTAATTGACACCCTGTGTTTTAGTACACGAGAAATAGGGAGATTTTTCATAGAGTGTTGTTGTGTGATTTGGGATAATTAAGTCACTTGCACAGACCCCTGTGGTGCACCAATATCAATATCATACTGGTCTGAAATTGATTCACCCACCTTTACCTGTAGTTTTCTATTATGAAGAAATGACATTATTAGTGACGAAGCATTTCCTCTTATTCCCGACCTATGAAGTTTTTCCTGAACAAAATCCAGGTTAAGTGAGTCGAATGCTCTTGACAGATCGGAGAATAGACCTATGACTAAACGATTCCTATCCAGCTCCCTGTGAACAAACTCAAATCAAATCAAAATCAAATGTTGCTGTTTCAGTGGATCTGCGTTTGCAGAAGCCGTCTTGGTTTGGATATAATATTGAATGTATTCAAGAAGTCTATAAGTCTGATTTACATAAGCCTCTCGAGTAGTTTAGAAAAGTAACACAGGAGAAATATGGGCCTGTAGTTTTCAATATTTGATGTATTCCCATTTTTGAAAATTGGTACAATTGTTACCAGCTTAAGGGTTGATGGAAACTTTCCACTCTTTATTGACATGTTCATTAGGATTTTAAAAGGTTTGACGACTTTTTCACAGATGGTTTTGTGAACAATAGTCGAGATACCATCATATCCAGCACTTTTTTTACTTTTGAGTGATGATATTATATCACGTACGTCACCTTCAGTAGTTGGCTTTATAAAAATGGAGTTACTAAGAGTGCATGGTTTTGTGGGCGACGTTGACATATTTACTCCAAAGTGTTTGTTAATTTTATATTCTGTTATGGATGAAAAAAGTCTCCAAAAAGATTTGCCACGTCGTTAAGGTTTGTATTTATTATTTTTTCTATCTACAAAAATAACCATGAAAATGGGTGGCGAAATATAAATGATGGCCCTGTACGTAATTTAGAGTTGCAATGATTTTTCTCTTAAAAGCGAACAACGATCCGCAAGCAAAGGTATGCATGCGTTCCTACACGTGCGGCTGTATTCGTACGCTAAGTGAATACGCGGCTTTAAAACCATTGGCAAATTTTTCTAGCTAGAAAAATACTCTCATATGCAGGTATCACCTTGTAAACAAATATAAGTTTAAGAAGTAAAACGCGTCGAGTTTTTGAGCTTTTATTAACCGACGAAGAAGTAACTGTCCTTAGTAAAAGTATCTTGCTTTCTGTTAAGATCATTGCAAAGTCACTGTTTTTTAGTTTTTTTTCAAAAAAGTAAATTATTATGTTTATTGAAAAATTGTCCGATACTTGGTTATAAATTTAAGAAACATTTTATCTTAACTTTTTGCTAAAAGGCGAGATCTACCAATATATCTTGTCTTTTACTGAACATCCGGCTTCTTCGACGGACTAAAAGGGTTTCTGTCAGTGTAACATGTAATTTACGTGCAGCAGCGGAATTTAAAATGACGGCGATATTCTCTTAAAGGTAAAACTCAAAGCACATAAAAAACGGTAGAGCTAGGCGAGATTATAAACTGTAGTTTATTATTGTACTTAAAAGTAAAATTGTGCGCTATAGGGCCACACCTGTTTGTCTATTTCGTTGTTGAATTACATTTTTACTTCCCACGTAAAAGGGAAATATTGTAATCTTGAAAAAAATCACCCTCCCTGTCTATCCACGCCATAGCTAAAAAATTAACGATACGATTGGGTTCAAATTTTGGTCAAAAATTAAGGAACATATGGGGATGACCTAGTAATGTTTTGGTAAAAATCCAATATGGCGAAACAAAATGGCGGCTTAGTGAAATGTTAAAATAATGATTATTATAAAACTACTTAAGCAATTTATCTCAAATTTTGCACAAAAATCAAGTATTATCTAGCAAACAACTAAAATTTTGGTACGAATCCAAGATGGCGGAACAAAATGGCGGCTTAATAAAATTATTAAAACTTCAGCATGAAAATCTACTTAGTGGGTGGATTTCAAATTGTATATCACAACTAATTGTGGTATAGAAATTAATAAGTAAAATAGGGATATTAATTAAATATGGCGATACAAAATGGCGACCAAGTTTTAGATGCCAAAAAATATGTTTTATCAATTCTGTTAGTCTGTCGTTCTGTCTCTTTGCCTGTCAGTTCGCGGCAGAGCTTACAAATTAGTTACTAGATTGACTTCAAATTTTTGTAAGAAATTAAGTGTCATATCTAGTAAAATGTTAAAAAAAAATATTACTAAAAACCTGCTTAGCCGGTTTACCTCAAATTTCGCACAAAATTAAAGTGCTATATACGAAACAACTGGTAAAATGTTGGTTTATAGAAACAACTTAGTAGTTAGATTTCAAATTATATGTGAAAACTTATTGGGGTATAGAAATAAAACAGTAAAATTGGAGTATTAATTCAAGATGGCGAAACAAAATGGCTGTCAGATAAGGTGTTCGCAGTCGTAAAAAAAATTACCCTCCCAGATTTAAATATCTTCACGTTCTAGCGTCCTAGAGGTCAAAAAATATGATTGATCAATTTCGTTGGTCTGTGTGTAGTTCTGTCTCTCAGTCTGTCAATTCGCGGAGTACCTTAAAAACTACTTACCAGATTGACTTAAAATTTTAGTCAAAAATTAAGGGTCATATGGGGATGAACTAGTAAAATGTTGGTAAGAATCCAATATGGCGAAACAAAATGGCGTAGTGAAATGATAAAAAAATTATTGCTAAAAAACTACATGATCAATTTATCTCAATTTTTGCACAACAATCAGTGTGGAAATTAGAAATTGCGGCTTAATATTAAAAAATTCGGCCCGAAAAACTACTTAGTGCATTGATTTCAAATTGTGTGATATAACGAATTATTGTATAGAAATAAACTAGTACAATTGCGGTTATAATTCAATATTGAAGAAAGTGTCCATATTATCTCAAAGAGACCTGGTAATGAACAAATTAAAAAATATACACAAAGTCTAGGTCTCAGTCAAAAATAAGTTTATAAATTAAGCATAAGTTACATGTTTCGCCCTAACGGGCATCATCAGAACTAAAATGAATATACATTACAACGGAAAATACAATTAAATAATATATAACTTTACCATAAACAAAACACATTTCACAAAGTACATAAAATAAACATAACCAAACAAAGAAATAATAAAATACGAAACAAGGCTACGCTTGAATGACCAATCAGAGATGTCGATGTAAATTTATTTGATGAGAGGCGATAGGTCAAAACGAAAAAAGAGTAGATTGTTCAAGGTGAACTTGACTAATTATCGTAAAATACATGCTACGTTAATAAAAAGAAGAAGAATTACTGAAAATGAAATGAAGGTTGTACAAAATAAAAATATATAATTATTCTTTTGAAATATTGTTAAAAATCAAATGAGTCTCAAAAATAAACAGTTCATTAAGGCAGGTAAGGATGGGGCTCTTTTTAGCTTTTGTTGTTTCCATCTTTTCCAGAAGATCCAACTTCTTACCTTCGTGAATTATATTTACTTTTCAGATATGGAAAAATGATGTTTTTAGGATAATAAATGATTCGCAAAGGCAGATTTTGTATTAGAAATATCTGTATTTTGATGTTTTGTAACTAAGTTGAGGTGTTCCTGGATCCTTGTGGAAATTTTTCTACCCGATTGTCCCACGTAAACAGCAGGTCACTCTCCACAATGAAGGGAATAAACTCCAGATTTCTCAAGACTATCCTTTTTGTCTTTGATTCTAACTATGTGTTATTTTAAAGTATTGTTTGTTTTAAATGATATGGAGATATTAAATCACTTAAAAAATTTAGCTAAATGTAGAAAAATATTTCCAAAATATGTTAAAACTCTGAATTTGTTTGTATTAATTACATTATTATGTATTAAGTTATAAGAGAGTTTGTATTTGTTCATAAATTTATAAAAATGTTTGTTAAATCTTTTCATTGGGAAACCATTGTTTAAGGCAATTTGCTTTATTATATCTAATTCTTTAGTAAAAGCAGCTTGGGATAGTGGTAATTTAAAAAGTCTGTACAAAAACGAATTAAAAGCTGCAAATTTGTGAGAAAATGGTGAGTTAGAAGTAAATTGAATGATATTATCAATACAGGAGAGTTTTCTATATACCTAAAAACTAATTTTGTTACCATTTCTAATTAAAAGACGATCCAAAAAATGGAAGTCATCAGTTTCACCCTCTATAGTGAAGGATATTTTTTCACGCAAAGAATTGATAAATTCTAAAAATTTTAACAATTCTTCTTCACTACCTTTCCAAACAATACAAATATCATCGACGTACCTTTTATAGCTTATCAGATGCTGTGAAAACGAGCTATGTATTATTTTCTTTTCTGAGTTGTTCATAAAAATTTCACTCAAGAATGGTGAAAGACAAGAACCCATTGCCAAGCCAGAGCGTTGTCAAAAGTATGTATTATTAAATTTAAAAAAGTTTTGTTCTAGCACAGTTTTTAGCAATAGAATGAAATCAGATATTAAGACAGCCGGTAAGATTTGTTTCTTAATAATTTTTCAGTTAAATCAATGCACTCAATTGGTGGAATGTTAGGGAAAAGGTTTTTAACATCTAAAGAGACAAGTCTAGCATTTGGTGGTAAGGATATGTTTTTTAAGTAAGTTAAGTAAGTTAGTCAAGTTCATCCTGAATAATCTCTTCTTTTTTCGTTATGACGTATCGCCTCTCATCAAATAAATTTACATCGACGTCTCTGATTGGTTTATTCAAGCGTAGTCTTGTTGTATTTTATTGTTTCTTTGTTTGGTTATATTTGTTTTATGTACTTTGTAAAATGTGTTTTGTTTATGGTAAAGTTATATATTATTTAATTGTATTTTCCGTTGTAATGTGTATTTATTTTAGGTCTGATGATGCCCGTTAGTGCGAAACATGTAACCTATTCTTAATTTATAAATTTATTTTTGACTGAGATCTAGACTTTATGTATATTTTTTAATTTGATAATTCAAGATGGCGGAACAAAATGGCAGCCAAATAAAATGTTGTTATCGAAAAAAAATTACCTTCTCAGTTTTTACATATCCTCACAAATTCAAAAATTTCTAAAAATGACTATTTTTTTATAGTATTTTTATGCTATTTGGAGTGGTTGCAGAAAGATTAATATTTTTGCAAATAAACTTAATAAAAAATGAATAATTCCTTTATTTACGTAAACAAATAAACAAAATAAAGGCAAATGTTATGTTAAATACTTTAATTAACACATACTCGCCTTTGGAAATGCAACTCTGAATTTCAAATTACAGTTCCCATAAACCTTTTGTCAGTGATGTTCGTTTTTCATAAGATTGTTATATAAAATGTCCTGGACGAATCTCGCTTTTGTAGAATATCCAATTTCTTTTATTTCTTTTTAAATTGTAACTAGAAACTAAAATGCGCTTTACTGTGTCTCCGTCCAAAAGAAAATGGGCATTCAAAGAATCTTAAGCATCAAAGCAAGTCTTTAACGTGAAATACTTTCCGTATTCTGAAACCTGACTGGATATAAGCGAGCTATATTTAATACGAAACAATGATATACAAAAACGAGAATGTATGTTATTTGAACATGCCGGGGAAGATAATTCTTTCTTTTCATTTTTCTTCTTTACGACCACCAATATTTTTGAGTTTAATATTGTCTGTAAAACTTTTTATGTCAAGCGTTTGTTAAAGGAAGTTTTCTAGGTGTTTTTTTACGTCTTGTTTTTGAGATGAAAGCCAAGATGCGACTACAGAAACATCACTTAGAGGCTACAATAGAGAAACAGATCTTCGCATTTTGCACCCCTATTTGCTACTCTCCTGGTATATTTTGGGAAATATGTTCGGACACGTCAATTTTAACTTCTAGGGGAGCATCTTTTTACTGTAGCTGAATAATACAGGGTGCTCCAAAAAGAAGAGATTAGATTTTTAAATAGAAATGCCCAAATTTTATATCATTTCTTGATTCTACATGAAATTTTATTCAAATTGTGTATAATAAGATTTATACCTACCTTCAACCGTTTTGAAGCTACTTGGGTTTGTAATTCTGATAATTTAATTTTGTACTGATAATGGATTAGACAGTAAACAAGAATCACTGGTTTCCATAGTAACAAAGCTTTACTGTAAAGTTGAAAACAAATTCCTAACTGTTGGAAAAATCATAAACTAGTAAAAGTCAAATACAAAAAAAACACCTCAATGCTGATAGTGGGGTCCATTGTACTCCATGCAGTAATAAAGAATCTGGCTTCGTACTAAAAAGTTTACGATTCAAGTGTCCTCAAAGAAAGTAGTCTAAAGAATTTAGGTCTGAAGACCTCGGAGGCCACTCATCTTGTTGGATGTTAAGATCATTTTCATTATGAATATCCTCATTTTTTATTACTTCAATTTAGTGGCCCTATAGTGTTTTTTAACATGTTCAAGTACACACAATATTATTTCCGAATATGTCGGCCCAATCGTTTATTTTTTCAGAATATTGCCCGTGTACCTCTCGAAAGAAATGTGGAATCGAATCGCTTCAGTAGCGGCAATTATGTGTATTTACAGAACCGTATAAAAGAACGTACACTGATCCGAAAAATAAATATTAAATAACAGATTTGGATTGTTGATTAAACATTGGCTTATTTCTTCGCAAAACTCCAGTCTCATATCATATCATAGTCGTCTTCATTAAGTTGAATTAGGAAGAAAATATGTTACATAAAATATGTTTTATATATAATTAGTTGCATTTAAAAAATAATTGTATGGCGTCATCATTTTGGATTTGGGGGCTGGATAAATCAGTTTGACAGGTAAAACAAAAATACAACTATAGTTCATACAAAATAAAAACCGTAGCCAGTCGGCGGTTGAGAGCGTAAAACTTTGGGTTTGCACCGGAGTTGGTCTGGCAGGGCCTGGGTTTGAACCCTAGGTGGGTGCAGGACTTTTCAAAGTCTGCAGCCAATATTGGGGATTAAAAATTGAACAGGGAAGAGTGTAAAATGAATTTCACCTTCCACGCTGCCATTCACGCCGGTAACCAGGCCGGGAGGAACCGGATGTTTCCGTGGTAGTTTTGGGGTAAATTCACACTCCTCGCCATCACATACCCTCTCAGGTAGAGGGGATGGCCGAGGTTGGGACTTTTAGATAAACTGTAGGGCCCGTCTGCTTGACATTTCCCAGACATAAATTCCTTCTCCCATCCTCGAAAGGTGATTCTGGTTCCCTTTTCCGCGTTACGTTTGAACAAAAAGTATACCACTTAAAGAATTTTCATTAAATGATACATAAGAATACTGACTAATGAATTCACTACAGATAACAAACAACATACATTTCATGATGGCAATTAGCAAAAGAAGGATAATATAACTGAAAATGTTTAACAGTTACCTACCCTCGAGCCTACCCCTCACTCAGAAGGAACTTCTAGGCAGAAATAAATAAAACAAAAAACCTCCAATTACCATAACAAATATATTTAAGAGTCCTACTTTAAGTCTTCTGTGTGAATTTGTATACTTTAAACTAGGAAGTGTTCAGCTACTGTATAGAAGAACTTGATCAAATTTTAGCGCTGACTGCACAAACCTAATTATGTTTAAAGAAGATATACCTAATGTGAAAATTTTGATATATGCTTGTAACCACATATTAAAACTAAATTAGATTACTGGCATTGGAAAATTCATATCAGTATCATAGTAGAAATAAACCAATATTATGTCTCTGCCAATTGTATGTTAAATGATATTAACTAAACATTATGGTATTGGTATAAATGGTATTAACTAAAACTGTATTATTCAATTTACATAAACAGTGCATTAAGATTAAGAAAATGTTGTTGTTTTTAGTTGTGTATCTGACAATATAGGAGTTTTCCAGTATCTGGTTTTTTCTGGTATCTACTATTTATAGGCTACCTCAAAGCCTCCATCTATGTATATCATTCTAGGAAGTTTGTAAGTCACACGTTAAGTCTATTATAGATAAAGGAAATGACTAAAAATAGACCGGTTTAAAATAATATGCAAACATTTACCCAGTAGAATATACTTATTTAACTTGGCCAGCAAAATGGTAATTTTTTAAGTAAAAGTGTACATTGTTTAATTAATAGTGAAGCGACAGAATATCATTATTGGACTCATTGGATCCCTCATGTGTAAGAAGTTTTTTTTAATGCTGATATTTTTCAAGTCACCCAAAAGATTGTTTATTTCCGCTGTGTTATTGATACATACCCGAAGTGAGACAGAGTAGATGCTATTTGTAAAGCAATCGCTACGGTGTGTCGGTGTTGTATTTTACTGTTTAAAGATATCTTATTATAATGATTAGTTTAATTAATTAAGTTTATTATTTAAAGTATTACTTTTACTAGTTTTATAGGAACTATGGCAATTACTCATTAAAGTAAATGTTAAAAATAAATGAAAACAGCTATGTTAAATTTAGTTTAAAATATCAACAAAAGATTCCATACAGCAATGTTTTTTGTTACACATCACATTTCTAGTTTGTGTCACGCTCTGAGAAGCCTACACTTAGTACTTATCAGTTTAATTAATAGAATTTGATGTCAGGTTTAAGCATTTTCTGGAGATGAAATTGGTTTTGAGTAGTTAGCACCACACTGTACAAAAGTATATCTAATTCAAGAAGTATATAACTAGGTGTCGAAAACATTTTATTAAAAGTGAAGTGGTATAAATGTTAATCCTTAAAGGAATCTTTAATTCATTAATTAATTAAATTAAGATTGACAGCTTTAAGAAATTTCAATCTGGGATAAGTAAGAAAGAATAAAAACAAATTGATGATAAACAAAAAATAAATTCAGCTTAAATAATCAAATGAAAACAGAAAAAGGAAAGAAAATGTTAATGAAATGATTATAAAAAACAGGTCAAAAACAGAATGTTAAAATGTATTTTTTTGTAACTTTTTAGCTGTTTGTTATAGAACTAAAGACTTAGAAGTTAATAGACTATAATAACTTCAAACGGACAAGTGTTTAAATAATATCTACTACAGCAAAATTCCCCTAATCTGATCCAACAAATCTTGTATATGAGTACTAATAACCTTGATCTAAACCAATGAGTAAAAGAAAAGGTCTTAACTTTTTATTTCAGATGTAAAAAAATAATTATATATTTTTTGTATGTAATTTTCATGAACAAAAAGGGAGCTATTCGGATAAATCGCAAAATATATACTAGATGCCTACGCACGTGCTTAAAAAGAGGACATCTGGTTGCACTAGGTATGCGAGAATATCAAGTATTTGAACACCTTTAAAATTTATGTTACTATTTATAGAAATTTTAGCTGAATCTTTATCTGATTTAGGTCACTCAAATTTTCTGTTATCAGCTAAGGCTGTCAAAGTTCGATCTCTCATCTCAATGCTTAACTTAGCATATAACCGCTAAAAATCATTTGATTTAGAATTAGAAGCAACCAGTAACCGCACAAGACATATTGTTCATGATTTTTAATACCCAAATGAATTTAACAATAAAATTCTTTGCCTTACAAGGCAAAATTTATTTTGCACAAAAAAAATAAAAATTGATATTTGTTGTCAAACTATTAACCTAACTTACAATTTTCATTGACGTTGATTTCCTGGGCTTACTACATTTTTTTCGAAAGCTATCTCACATCTGACGTAGATGCGCTGGCTAGCGAGCACACCTTGTTTTCTTCCCACCATGAAAAGAACTATTTTTTATGAAAATTTATGGTTAGGTTATATTTGTGAAATATGTTTCTTAATTTTACGGCAAAAATATTGGTATTCATAAGTTTTATTTCAATTTTAATTTTAAATATTTTGTTGGTCGAAAATGTGTGATTGAATTACTTTTGGGTTTATAGAGCAGGTAAAATTTTAAAAAATTAAAGGATTCGGAGGTGGTTTATACAGAAAATAAAAATTAAATAAGAAAGAAGAACAACTGCTGCTGCCAAACATACTTTTTGCCAGCTATATAATTCAATACTGCATAAACTCATTGTCGATTGACGATGAGTTATTCGGAAGAAGAGAAATTCGACATGATAGAATTATTTTATTTACATGGTAAAAATGCATCGATAGCTCGTAACGAATATCATAGACGGTTTTCAGATAGACCAAAGCCGACTCGTAGCATAATATTAAACATCGTTAAACAATTGAATGAAAGAAAAACACTTAATCGAAAAGTTAGAATAGTGGAAAGAAACAATACCATACAAAATCAATAATATAAAGTAGGAAAATAATAATATTAGCTTAAAGAACTAAGTTTTGGTTTTCTATATAGCCTCCTTGCTTTATAATGCATTTCTGAATATTTCTTCTAAATTTTCTGTGTATGGATGCGTAGATAAAATGAGGTTATTGGGTGTTTAAATCGTCGATTGTTTGGAATATATTTTGATCTAAAGCTTGGATGGTTCTTGGCCTATTGTAGTATATCTTGTTTTTCAGATAACCCCACAAACATATATGTCCAATGGAGAGAGATCGGGACTGTTTGCTGGCCATCTTAATGGTCCATGTCTTCCAATCCAAAATGGATACCTGTCAATTAAAAAATTGGTGACCGGATGGACATTATGAGGAGGGGCACCATCTTGTTGCCATATCAAATTAAGATATGAATTAATCGGTAGTTGTTCTAAATGCCCCTCGATGTCGTTTTCTAATAACTCCTGAAACCTTTGTCCGGTTAAATTTCCATTTAAAAATATAGGTCCAATAACATGATTGTTAAGAAAGCCACACCAAACCTGCAGGGATCTTCTTCCCTGAATTTTGACCGCCTGAAGAGCTCGCGGGTTTTCTTTTGACCAAAAATGCTTATTTTTCCGGTTAAACATGCCTCCAGTGGTAAATGTTGCCTCGTCAGTGAAAATTATGTTTGACAGATTTAGTTGATTCATCATAACACGTCTTTCTATTTCATGTCATACGTGTATTAGGTCTATTTTATTTTGATCGGTTAATTCTTGAGTAGGTAAAAACTTATATGACTTATATTTATAATGTTTTAGAACTGAGTGGATTTTATGCCATGATTTTTTAAAAAAGTGGCTGCATCGGGAATTGAACGCTCAGGATTTTCTAAAACAAGAATAAATAAGATAAATAAATTGTTTTAATACAAAAGTTTTAAAATATAATAAAATATTTAAATCTTCTTCAGCGTTTCTTTCCACTATTCTAACCTTTCGCTTAAGTGTTTTTCTTTCATTCAATTGTTTAGCGATGTTTAATATTGTCCTATAAGTCGGTGTTGGTCTATCTGGAAACCGTCTATGATATTCGTTAAGAGTTATCGATGCATTTTTACCATGTAAATAAAATAATTCTATCATGTTGAGTTTCTCTTCTTCCGAATAACCCATCGTCCAACGTATTAGATACTAAAAATGCTCGTAAATAATTACTTCTGACCGGTAAACGTCAAAAAGGCGTCGTTCATTGCAAATGTCTTGACCATGGCTCACTATGTTTTAGCGCAAATTACCTTACCATTTCTTTAAAGTTTAAACGCTTATATATCCAAAACTAATTGACAGAATATATTAAAAGTATATATTTGAAATTAGAAAAAAAAATCTTCAAGAATATGATTTAATATACAGGGTGTTTCATTAAAAAAACTGATAACCTGTTAAAATTTGACATTTCCAATAATATTTTTGCACTAATGATATAAAATTCTAAATCTTCATAAAAAACCCAACAACTTTTGTATTTACGAAATTTCCGTATCTATTCAAATAAACTCTCTAGGTGGGTGGAATAATATACGGGAAAACTCTGTACCTACATTGACACAAGGTCTAGATCGTGTTAGGAACAACACTTGTATTCAGTGCTACAGTATTGGTAACATTGTTAGTGGAATTACGCTTTTTAAGAAATTTTCAAAATTACACTGTTTTTAATCTTTTGTGAAATAACACTCACACTAGCACTTAACTTTAGGACTGCTGCTACATGCTAAAAAATATATTTTAGTTTCCACTAAATATTTTTAATAATAAATTCAACTTGCTTCTAAAACAGCGATTAGGGGTACCAATGGGCCGTTTTTTTTTTCGATCTTGTTCAAAATAGCATATCAAAGATGCTACCAGCTCTTCTTAGCTGCTGCTTAACTGATTTGGCATTTCATAAATATGTAAATAGAAACACGGTAAATATAACACTGATTGTTCTAAAAAAGAACAAATTTTGATCGCAAGTTAAAAGCAAAAAAAGCTGAAGAAAATCGCATAACCCCAAATATAACATCAGATATAATCACTAAAAATTGGAACTGTCTTCTCAAATATTTTTGTCTGGCGCTATTTTATTCCATCATATTGGATTCCTACCAATATTTTACCAGTTGATCTAAGGATCCTGAAACGTGAAGATCTAAAAAAATCCCGAAGGGTGATTTTTTCACGATGACAATACGTCCCTTTTACGAGGGAGTATTGTAATCATCATCGCCTTTCCTGCTAAGTTCATAACTAGTTGCCGCGATTCCATTACAGTTACATTTACAACCAATTAATTGCGTCATCGGTTTTTATTTTGTATAAACTTATAATTTTCAAGTTATAGAATTTATTTTAGTAAATGTTTCACTCTGTATATCGTCTTATGGTATTATTTTGTAAAATACAGCTCGAAAGTTCAGCATAGGGTTAATCTATGCCAGCGCACATTGCAAAATCTCTCTCCTATCTGCAATAAAATTCTATTTTAGTGTAACCTACAAGGCACTTGTACAGATCTAAACTGCATAGTATTTTACGAAAAACGATCTGGCTAATGCAATTTTCTTTCCTCTGCAAAATTGAAAAGAAAATATGAGAACCGGTCTGGGCTATATAGGGCTCGCAAGAAGAACTGCAGTAGAAAAGCAAATGTTTCGCAGATGAACTACAGTCATAGTTTTGTATAAGAAAATAATTTACATTGTAATAGGAAAATAAAGGTCTGAGTTTCTCCGAAATTGTATTTTAAAGTAATACATTTCGAGAAATTATAGAAAATATCAAAATGGTGATAGTAATCTCTTATTTAGATTGATATAGAATAGATAATAAAACACTCAGTATGTTTTAAATTTTCACATATTCACAACTTGTGACGATCGTTTCGCTAACACTGTAGCTTCTTCAGACAACAGGTACCTCTACTTATATTAACAGAAATGAACTAAATTAATTTCGAGACATAATAAATACATACTTTTTTTAGGAGTCTAAAATTGCTGACCTATTTTAACAATACTGGGTTTGAGAGTTCAAAGCTCTGAAAAACCCAAGTGTTTTACGTAAATAAATTCAACAGAGGGGAACCATTTGTCTCGGTTTGGTCATTTAGGATATTCTGGGTGTTTTTAATTTTATTGATTTCTAAGGATTCTAAAAGGGTTAATTTTTTGCTTTTGTTTATAGTGTGCAAAATCTTAAATTCATCATTAAACGTATGTCTATTTTCTAATAAATATGAGGCGTATGTGGAATCGGTTTTGTTTTTAATAAAACTTCTTTTATGTTCTTGAATCCTTTGTCTAAAACTTCTGCCTGTCTGACCTATATAAACTTTTGGGCATGAGCCACAGTTTAATTTGTATACCCCGGACATATTATCTTTATGAGTTTTTTCTTTGTCGTTTTTTATGTATTTTCTTAAACTATTGTTGGTTTTAAATGAAATTTTAATATTGTTTTTACGTAAAGTTACGGCTACTTTCTCAACTGGTTTACCAATATAAGTTATGGTCTTATATTTCGTTTTTTCTTTAATATGTTGTGGGAAATTTTCTAAAAGTGATTTTTTATTAATTTTTTGTTTTAAAATGGATTCAATAACAGAGACTGAATACCCATTGTTCACTGCAATTTGTTTAATTATGTTAAGTACCTTTTCGTAATTTTGTTTAATGGAGGGTATACTTATTAATCTGTGTATCATACTGTGAAAGGCTGCTAGTTTATGTGTTATTGGATGCATCGATAGATGATGTATAATTGTGTCAGTGTGTGTAGGTTTGTGGAATTTTGAAAAATCATGTTTATTACCTATTTTGAATTTTGTCAAATCGAATAAATTAATGGCGTTTTCATTCTCTATTTCAACAATAAATTGTAATTTGTAGTGTATTTAGGTCCTTCAGAAAATATCTAGCTGCCTATATATTCCTGTTAAAAAAACTAAGATATCATCCACGTAACGATACCAATAGAGAGAATTTCTAAAATAGGGGTTAGATTTAATTTTATTTTCTAAATCTGTCATAAATATCTCTGCCAAAAGTGGACTTAAAGGGTTTCCCATTATGAGACCACCTCTGGTTTTATAAAATTGTTTGTTAAACTGAAAATAATTTTAGTTTAAACATATTTTTAAAGCTGCTATCATATCTGACTAGCCTATTGGGTTGCATTTATTTGTTGTCAGTAAATTTTGTATAGGTTCTATTGTCTCTAATGGAGGTATACTAGGGAATAGGTTACAAGCAGTTACAAAAGTAACTACTGGTCTTATTGGTAAATTATCTTTATGTAGTTTAGTAAATGAATATAAT
This sequence comes from Kuschelorhynchus macadamiae, assembly GCA_030620095.1. NCBI lineage: Eukaryota > Metazoa > Arthropoda > Insecta > Coleoptera > Curculionidae > Kuschelorhynchus > Kuschelorhynchus macadamiae. The sequence continues at coordinate 904,132 of JAUTXW010005151.1, read as the reverse complement.
TTAGGCGGTTGCGGATTCATGCCTTTTAAGAAAAATTTGTCTTTTGTTGTAAAGATACTTTTACATTGGTTTATTATATCTATAAGTTCTTCTGGAAATATATTTTTTGGATTATTATTAAGCTTTATGTAATTTTCTGGGTCTAAAAAATTTTCCGTTTTTTGTAAATAGACTTGTCTATCTATTGCTATAACTGTTTTACCCTTGTCTGCTCTTGTAAAAACTAAATTAAAAATCCAAGTCTGCATTTAAGATAAGAAAGTTGATGATGGTCCCTTGAATCTGGAAGGTTGGATTGGAAAATTAATTTTGCCTTTTTGAAGGAGAGTAAAGGTGACAATGACAAAGTGGAAATTATTTTCATCTCTTTTTCAATTAATTCTAAAATTTTAGGAAAACCAAAAAACGAAAAAAAAACAGAGTTCCAATAGAAACTTTTTAGTCGAATGCAGTCTTATCGTGCGGGTCGAAAGGTAACCAACATTATGAATCAAATCAGAAAACACAGTGAATACCAAAATGTTGTCCGATTCTTTTATCGAGCTATTAAATTTGGATGGGCTATTTACAAATATACAAGGAGAAAGAAAAGAGTTTTTTTTTTTATTATATTACGCAATATTATTAAGAGAGCCACTTAATATTATTTTATATAATAAATGCCGAGGGACTAAATAAGAAAATTTGCTAAATATGTATCTGGTTAAAATTTTTTGGATGGCAAAAACAAAAATGGCAACCGCCTTAATAAAGTCGAAAGGCGGTTCGAATCAGTGGAACAATCAGGATATGTTCTGTTTATACAGCCACTTAATGAAAGTGAGATTTTTTTATCAATCACCAAAAATTATGAGCCCCGCTTGACCTAAAAATCTTACCATTTATACAGTGTCATTTATTTAAATGCAGGACACCCCTGTGCAAGGAAAACTTGCTTTTTTTGTATTGTGATAACAAATAAATTTTATTTTGCAAGAATATACACTTTTGTAAAAAACACACACAAATAATTAGTTATTACTTTCCTCGTGAGATTTTTTTCAGATCTTTACGTTTAAGGGTCCCTAGGTGCCGGAAAACATGTTTTCTCAATTCCGTCTGTCTGTAGGTATGTCTGTCCATCAGTCTGTCTGTTCGCGGCATACATAAAAAACTACTTATCCGATTTCTTCAAATTTTAGTCTAAAATTAAAGGCCATTCATGTGAATATATATATATATATATATATATATATATATATATATATATATATATATATATATAGCCTGTATTTTTCGTCAGCCCTAGTTTCTAGTAAAGCGGTTTTACCGTTATTTATATAAATCAAATTTTGTCGTGTGATTAATAAAAAAATTTACTTATTTTAAAAACCCTTTATAATTGGAACAAGTATTCTATAATTATTTATTTATTGTCTACAAAATTACAAATGTAGTAAAAAAGTAAGCAAAAAAATGGTGTCAAATCTAATAAAAAAATTTTTAAATTAAAATTCACTGGCTAATATCCGGGAGCTAGTAGCAAAAGCTCTGAGAATCGGTATAAGGAAGGTACAGAAACATGTGCATGAAAAAAAACATAATTTACTTCCGAAGAAGATTAAGAAATGTACACGAAAAAATCCAAAGACAAAAGACTTAAGTTACAATGCAAAAATGGATATTCATAATGCAATTTATGATTTATATACGTCAAAGACTAATATAATCCTTCAGAAACTTTTTAATATTATAGATTAAAAAATATCATCATCACTTAAAAAGTCCTCATCTTCTGAGTCGTCCTCAAATGGCGCAATGATCTTTGATGCTATTTCGACATCTAGAACTAGTTCTCGATTCCACCAATCCCATATTAATTTCTTCGTATATTCCACAGATTTCTTCCAGTACTCCGGCGTAATACAATTTAATGAATCTTGCCTAACAATTTACACTTCATCTGATGTAAGACCATCGTTCACGTATTTTCCGTAATATGATTTTGCCCCAGCCCATATTAATTCTATTGCGTTAAACTGGCAATGGTATAGTGGCAGTCGTAAAACCTCATATCCATTTTCCCGCAATATTTGATCTACGGCATATATTGTTGGTTTTTTAATAGATTTTGCCATGAAAAGAAGTTATAGTTTCAGCATATTGGGTAAAGGATTTTGTTTTTGTTTTATTAGCCAGTCATATATATCACTTTTCTTCCAGGATGAAGTAGGTTGTTTTTTTAAGATTCTTGAATTATGCTTTGTCCAGAATGATTAAAGATGGAGCATCTAAATTTGGAATCAGTTGTCCTTTTAACCACTTTTCAAACAGTTCACAGTTCATATTGTCATGGTAGTCCATACTTTTGGATATTGAAGAAAACAGTAAACTTGCACCTGGGAGAAATCCAACATTTTTATTAATTTTGACAACGATTTTAGTCCAATTTCCAATATGCCTCGATTTTTCAAAGCTTCTTTTAAAACTTGAAGGGTTGTATTAGTTTTCGATGTGTATAAATCGTAAATTGTATAACGAACATCCACTTTTACATTGCCACTTAAGTCTTCTGTCTCTGGCTTTTTTCGTGTACATTTCTTAATTTTCTTTGGTAGTAAATTATGCTTGTTTTCATGCACAATTTTCTGCACAGTCCTTATACCGATTCCCAGAGCTTTTGCTACTATCTCCTGGATATTGGCCGGTGAATTTTCATTTTCGTAATATTTTATTAGATTTAATACCATTTTTTTCGCTTGTGGATGCAAAAAACTCGAAAATTGTTTTCTATTACTCATTTTGTCACTGACTTGTCAATCTGACTTTGAAGTGACATCGCTCAAAGATTTTTGCAACTGCTGGTATTTATATATTTATCCTTTTTTTTTCATATGAAAATATCATGGGTCTATCTAATTTATCTTCCGGATTTTATGCGGAGGATATGATTACACGTAATAAAAGAAAAACAAACTTAAAGTTTGTCGTTGATAAATCGCACGATAATAATGCTTTTGACTTTACAAGAAACGATATGTGGACCTTATTAGCAATGCGATTCATCTATAGCAAAAGTGGAGGCAGCAGTCCAATCGAGAAAGAAAAGATTGCAACTTTGTATTGACAATGACGGCCGGCATTTTGAGCATTTGCGAAAGTAGTTTTAAGTAATTTCAAATATATTTGTCGTTAGTTTATTTGGTCGTTTTCCTTTTGTTGTTTCACTGAAGCAATGTAGAACTCGGTTTAATCTTTTTGCCCTAATCGAGTCTTGCTCTACCTCGCCCTATCTTTAGCTATTTTATTGCGAAGCAAATGTGAAGACCAGCCAAGACAAGAGAGTTTTGGAATTTTTTGTTTTGTTCTTTTGATAAGTTTTGTTCCTTTCATTTATCCCAGATTACTAAAGTTTCTATTGCAGCCTTGCTTTTGCAGTTTCCTAGCTTTTCTTAAATTTTAAAATTAATTAAAATGAGAGAAAAAAAACATTTCCACGTTGCCAATGTCACTTCTTCTCCTCTACAAAACGGCAAAGTTAATTTTCCAATCCGACGTTTCGGATTCGAGAGACGATAGTCAACTTAGATAGTCTACCAGTAAAAGGCAGGAAAATTCTATGCGGGGACCCTAATATTGACTTTGCTACTGTTTGTGCCACCCAGAAATATTTAATTTCTATATTCGACTCTTTCGGTCTTGCAATGTATATATCGTCTTCAACTAGAATTTCACAATGCTCTTCTTCTATCATTGATTACGTAACGTCTGATCAGATGTTCAATCTCAAGTTTGTAACACAGGTCTTTCTGATCAGGAAGTAATATTTTCCAAATTTAGTATTCCTGCTAGGCCCTTACAGAGACCTCGCCATAGGGGCAGAATTTTCTCGCAGCCAATTTTTCATAATATTTGCCTAAATCTTGAATTTGAAAATGTTAACTCAAATCTTAGAGCTTTCTTAAATAAAATTTTAAGTGCTTTTAATAGGGCCTTCCCGCTTAAAACTATCAAACTTACACGTCATAAACCGACGAAAGGACTACGCATTTCTGCTAAAAATATGCGTTCTCTCTTATATATAAAAAAATTCACCGACTCCATTCTTATTCTCGACTATATGTCTAATTATAGAAGGATCTATATTAGACTAATCAAGTCAGCAAAAAATATACTATTAAAAATGTCTAACAAAGTCTAAAAACGTTTCAAAGGAAATCTGGTCTATATCAATGACCTCAGAAACAAATCAAACTCTGTGACTCAGATCTTCCAAGTCCAAATGACCTAAATGATTATTTTATTAATATAAGCAAAAATGTTACCTCTGGTATCTCGCCAAGTTTCTCCCTCCATCGAAAAATGTCGCTGATAACCTTTTCTTAAGCCCTGTTAGCAGTTTGGAGCTATTGAAAGAAATGAATAACATTACAGGGAAATCTACGTGTAGCACTGATGGCCTATCAATTAAAATATTCCTGAACCTGCCGCTCCAAGTCATAGTGGCCCTTACAACACTAATAAATAAATCCCTTATACAAGGTATACTATCTGAATGCCTTAAAAACAGCTATATTTATTCCTCTTCGTAAAGGGGGCGGAAAAACCAACTCTTGCAATTATCGCTCAATTGCTGTACTACCAGTACTATAAAAAATCATTGAAAGGTTACTAAAGAATCGTCTTATGCCATTTTTCCTTAAACATCAGATAATATTCCCGGATCAGTTTGGATTTTTACCCAACAAGTGCACCAGTGACGCCATGTCCTCGTTGCTTAGCGACGTCTACTTATCCCTCAATAACAACCACCCCACCGCCTCAGTTTTTTGTGACTATGCAAAAACCTTTGACTGTATTAGTCATGAAATTTTGATAAGCAAGTTGAATTTTTATGGAATCCTTGGTATTTCTTTAAACTGGTTTAAATTCTATTTCGTGAATAGGCAACAATTTGTAAGGGCAAATAGTACTGGTTCTGACTGTACATTGATTATATGTGGAGTCCCTCAAGTTTCGGTCTTGGGACCTATACTTTTCCACTAGTGTATTTTAAAAAATACTATGACAATATTGTTTCGTTACACTGTAACTTCTTCAGATAGAATGTAATATTCAAACTAACATTTAGCGTATATATATATATATATATATATATATATATATATATATATATATATATATATATATATAATATATAAAAAAACTATTTCATAAATTTCATCCAAAAATTCGTTCTTGTCTTTATTTCTTAAGAATGGCAGTTCTACTTCAGAAATATATCTAATATATTGTCTCGCTAAGCTTTTCCAAAAGAAAAAGATCAACATCAATTGTGAAATGTTAAGCGGTCGCCGCTGTAAACAATCCCTGCCATCCTTGAGGACATTAGGACGAAAGGAAGTCTCATCGGGGAATTCCCCGAATTCTTGACCAGTACCGACACAAAAACACGTCGATGGCCGCCATCCAGGCCGATTATTGAATACACTCTCCTCCGGGCTGTGGCCTGACTTTGATTTTTCATTTAATGGATTCCGACAGTGCTATAATGGACCTTTTTTCTTTTAATGGTTTCCACGTTTGTGTCCTTTTGGCTTCTTTTTATGTAGTTTGCCATACTTAGAGACTAGAAGGATGTGAGGTTAACAGTGTTAGAATATTTTGAGAAATAAAAGAATATAATAATTTTATACTGCGACTATTTAATTTTAGTTAATAAATTTTAAAGAAATATACGCTTACTTTAAAAATTAAATTGATGCTAAAAAACATGAGTTGATATATGTGGTGCAAAACAAGTACAAAAATTTGGTAAAATCCCTATGTCCAGAAGTTTACTCGTTATGAATTTTGCTTTTATTAGGATAGTAAAATGTGGCCGAATTTTAGTTTAGCACATAGTCATTTAATAATACACACACACACACATATATATATATATATATATATATATATATATATATATATATATATATATATATATATATATATATATATATATATATATATATATATATATATATATATATATATATATATATATATACATGAATGTATATATATACACTTAGGGTCTTCTTTTTTTAGAATTTTCGGTTCTCAGAATAAATGGGGGAATTGAATGTTAAAATTTGTTATTTATTTGTAAACGTTTCAACCATTGCATGGCCTCCGTCAGTACTAAAACTACAATATTAAATATGTAAACGAGAGAAAGAAAATAATAGTTTACGGCTTATCTCATTTAAAACAACAGATTTGTAAATATAAAACAACACATAATATTGTAAAATTACAACAGACACACATGCAAATAAGACGAGACTGTCGATCTTAATACGACTACCAGTAAATATTTAGAAGCTCCTATCGACATAGGAATTCGTTTTTGTTTTCGGCAGATGGATGGTTTCTTTATAGTATTTACAAATTAAATATTTTAATTTATTAAATTATAATAGATCTTATTGAGATTTTTATATCTGCCTTGTTGTTTATTGAATGATCGTGTTTTTTTTATATAAATCATTTCCAAAAACTCTCGTTTATGTTGATTCGGTTCAAAACCGGGGATAAAAAAGATGACATTCATGCTAGTTGCACTAATATAATAACAAATTTTAAAAACAAAATTGTACATAAATCTCATCAAATTAATAAAAAAGAAGAGTCCTTAAAAAACAAATATGTACTAAAATTAAAAAAACAGGTAATTTTCTTAAACAAAACCCACAGTTAAAAATTTTAATACCACATAAATCTAACAAAACAGTAAGTATGATTACAATAACAAAATGTTACTGCTCCTTAATGATGAACTTATTTATAAGCAAATTAAAAACGACCAAATCAACATTTTTCAAAAGAAAAATAATGAACTTATTGGTAAATGGGAAAATAAAGGATATATCTCACCGCATGTAGCTGAAAACCTAAAAATTAACAACGCTCTTCCACCAAAAATGTATGGGCTACCTATATAAAAGGCAAATTCCTATGCGGCCTATTGTTTCATGTGTACAATCGCCATTTGACAAATCGTCAAAATATCTTAAAATTATCCTTAGCAACATCACAACCCAAACGAACACTTATATAAAGAACTCACAGTATTTTAAAGAAAAAGTCAGAAACATCATTTTGCCTGAAACTCATATCATTATATCACAAGACGTAGTATCGTTATACACAAATATTCCAATTCAACTAGCTTTAAACATTATGAGAAAAGAATGGAACCAAACCAAAAAATTTACAGATATACCCCTCGAAGAATTTTTGACAGCTACCGAATTTACTTTAAAATACATCTAAATAAAAATTTACAGTGACAAATATTATAAACAAACAAAGCGCTGTGCAATGGGTTCATCCATATCCACTATGATAGCATAATTGGTATTGGAAGAATTGGAAAGTACCGTCATTCAAAAACTGTCATATAACCTGCCCTTTTTCTTCCGATACGTAGACGATTGTATCACTACAATTCCAAAGAATATGTGTGAGTATATTTTGAAGGCTTTTAAATCTTATCATCCTAAATTGAATTTTACAATAAACACAGAAAACAACAATAAAATTAATTTCCTAGACAGGACGTTATTTGAATTTCTACTCGCCACAACCCGTGTTCCAAAAATAATCTGTTGTAATAGGATTAGCCGACCGAGCAATTAAAGTAACAGATCCAATTTTTAGAACCACAGCAATAGAAAAAGCAAAACAAATATTACTTAAAAAATAGCTACTCCTCAAAACTCATAAATGCAATTTTTAAATCACGTCTACAAAATATCAGTCATCCTAAAGAAAACAGGAAAATAAAAGCAACTATCTATCACTTCCATACGTTCAGGGTTTATCGGAAAATAAACAACATTTTTTTAAAAAAGTATAATATATTATGCTGCCATAAATGCTTCAATCTAATGCAACAACATATCAGCGCTCTTAAGAGTAAAAGAAGTAAAACTATAAAATGATTTATAATTTATATAGAAAAACACGACCATTGAATAAACTAACAAGGCAGATATTAAAAATCTCAGCAAGATCTATTATAATTTAATAAATTAAAATATTTAATTCCTAAATACTATAAAAAAAACCATCCATCTCCAAAAAATTCTAATTCCTATGTCAATAGGCGCTTCTAAATATTTACTGGGATGTTCCGTCTTATTTGCATGTGTGTCTGTTGTAATTTTACAATATTATGTGTTGTTTTATATTATATATATATATATATATATATATATATATATATATATATATATATATATATATATATATATATATATATATATATATATATATATATATATATATATATGATATATCTAAATCTGGCGAATACCAAAATTGTTCTTTTCAGATGTACATTTGTTCAACCATAAAAATCAAAATCAACACAAATTTAACTTTGAAAATGCCAAATGTGTTTTTTTGCAAAATATTAACAAAACTGTTTTTTTTTCAGAACGGCAGTAGTGAACAAATGTACACCCGAAATAAAACACATTGTATTTTTCCATCCATGATAAAATATATATATATATATATATATATATATATATATATATATATATATATATATTTATATATATATATATATATATATATATATATATATATATATATATATATATTTATATATATATATATATATATATATATATTTATATATATATATATATATATATATATATATATATATATATATATATATAATATATATATATATATATATATATATATATATATATATTTTTTTTTTTTAATATGGGATGGGTTCTTGAACCTTTTAACCATTTCTTTTCTTGGAATTTTCTTCCAAAAAAAACAATTGAGTGTTAAAATTTGTCATTTATTTCTAAACGTTTCAACCAATGCATGGCCTTCATCAGTACTAAAACTTCAATAGAAAATATGTAAACGAAAGAAAGAAAACAATAGTTTTCGGCTTACCTCATTTAAAACAACAGATTTTCGAATTTTTTGGGAGATGGATGCTTTCTTTATAGTATTTAGGAATTAAATATTTTAATTTATTAAATTATACTAGATCTTGTTGAGTTTTTTATATCTATAAATCATAAATCATTTCCAAAACTCATGTTTATGGTTCGGTTCAAAACGTGATATTTTGGTTTCTTCAAAGTTAAATTTGTGTTGATTTTGATTTTCATGGTTCGTGAGGGCGGTGGTATTTTTTTTTATCAAATTTGTTGCGGCCGTTTAGGCGATTTTACATATTTTCTATATACACACTAGAACCATTACTGCAAGGAATTTCATAAATGATATGTGATTTTTTAATTTTACTTCTTTTACTCTTAAGAGTGCTGAAATGTTGTTGCGTTAGATTAAAGCATTTATGGCGGCATAATATATTATACTTTTTTAAAAAATGTTGTATATTTTCCGATAAATGACAAATTTTAACAGTTGCTTCAATTTTTCCTGTTTTCTTCTAAGAACCGAAAAAAATTGCATTTATGAATTTTGAAATTTTTAAGGAATATTTGTTTTGTTTTTTCTATTACCGTGAATATAGTTAAAATTGTTCAATATACGGTGTTTTCAAACATTTTTATTGGCCACCATATTGGACTCATATCCATTTATTCAATTCAACTCAATTGAATAAGAAATTTTCTTACGTTGATTTTTTTTAACATTTTATTTGGTCGCCATTTTGAATTCGTACCACAATACCACACTTAATACTTGAACAAAGTTTAAAGTTAAACTAACAAGTAGTTTTCCAGGTTGATTTTTTAAATATTTTATTAGGCCGCCATCTTGAATTCATACGAAGATATTACCAGTTTATTTCTATGTAACACTTGATTTTTATGCAAAATTTGGGGTAACACATTTGGATAAATATTTTTCAGTGATATATGACAAAATATTTCCAGTTTATATCCATGACATTTAATTTCGACCAAAATTTGAAGTCAATCGTGAGTAGTTTTTTAGCATGCCGGGGGAAAGGAATATATTTCATGATAGTCTTGAAAGAGAAGAGTTATCAAGAAGGGATAGGGTTTGGCAGACTAAACGAGGATCATATCGATTTTTCAATTTTTCATATGGAAGAATTATATCATATGACTTTTGGAGTTTTTCAACTACGCCTAGCAACGTCATATATTCAAGACAATAATGAAGAAAAGGGAAATCGTGCTTTTGATTTTGATTTGATATGATATAAGATTAAATGAAGGAAACTTATTAAGTGTAAGAGTTAAATCTGTTATAGAAATTGTGTAAAATATCAGTTATTCATTAATTATGATATAGAGAGGAACTTAATCTTGGCGTATTACTTTTCATCTTGATATGGTGCTAGAGTGGTTTTTATGTGCTGTGACCTTGCTGGTGCATTATAGTTTTTGAGATACGGTCGTTATCAACCAGCAATCCGGTATCCAAGTGGGCATATTTTGACACATGTTAATGATGTTGGGGCACCAAATGCAAATAATATGCTGGGTATTATCTAGAATAGTTTTAAAGTATGTTTTTTTAGTAAGAAAATAGGTAAATTTCCTTTACCCTAAACTTCCCTGGTTATGATTTTTTTTTCCATTTGTTAGGAATAGTAAACTGTGACCCAATTTAGTTCAGTACATAGTCACAGTATATATGTGTTACATATACTGTCTTCATTTTTATTGGACGCCATTTTGTTCCATCATATTGGATACCTACCAATATTTTACGATTTTCTTTCTACCTATGCCACACTTGACTTTTGGGTATAATTTAAAATAAATTAAATAAGTAGTTTTTGCATTAACACATACCGACATTTTGCTACGTCATCTTGAATTGGTCCGCAGATATTTCCTAACCCAAAATAATAAACCACTCTAACAACAAGTGGATCGTCAACGCAAACCATTTAAAAACTAGATATATAGAAAATATCTATGCACTAGAGGAGTAGGTAAAGACGATAATATGGGTTTCATGCAGGTTATTAAATATATATATATATATATACATATATATATATATATATATATATATATATATATATATATATATATATATATATATATATATATATATATATATATATATATATATATATATATATATATATATATATATATATATATATATATATATATATATATATATATATATATATATATATATATATATACCGGGTGTCAACGATATCGTTTTACACGATGCCATTCATTTGCTTTTTAGGTTAGGATATTTATATTTGGGTTAACGAAATATGGTATTAAGACACATATTTTTCATGAAAAAACAATTGAATATTACTGCCAGTTTTTCCGATATCAGAACCAAGTTAAGAATTTCAAATGGAACCCTGTATATTATTTTACATAGCTTGATAGAGCTTAGAATTACCTTTTCAATGACATATCACAAGTTATATTTTTTTTTCAAAATGGCGGACCAGGAAGCGCTTTTTCAAAATTCAATAAGGCGATCGTTTCCCGATACCGATGAAATTTTGTTTAACAAATTATTAAAATATTAAACAAAATGGGGTTTTCAATGGATTTTAATCAAATTTAAAATCAAATTTTTAATTTATCACAAAATGGGATAAGTTTAATTTTTTCTTTAAAATGTGAACTTTTTCTTAAATTTTCTCAAAGATTTTAAATAGAAAGTTGTATTTATTAAATATTAGTATTAAAGTATATTTTATTAGCTACACGAAACCGCATAACAAGCCGTATTTTTGCTTTTTGTTTCAGAAAAAATTGACAAAACCTTGCCGATACACATTTTTCCTAATACATAACATGAAACAAACACACACATATTATTAATCAGAAAATCCTGGAATATTTTTTATTGTTTATTGATAAGTAATTTTGTATTATTTTGACATTTTGTGACTGTTGTCTTATTTTAGGAAAGCGAAAAAAAATCACAAGTAGTATTAATTTCATTTTACCAGTAGATACGGTGCAGTAACATGAAAGATGACTTAACTAAGATAAGTAGGTCTTGGAAACAATTGCATAGGGATGCCATTATAATTTTCATTAGATTTAACCAGAAATGTCAAAAGTACTGTTTTGTATCGACATTTCTGATAACTTTCGTTACATTTTTACACTGAGAAAAGCAAAAAACAAAAACAAAACCGCATAACAAACCGTATTGTTGCTTTTTGTTTGAGAAAAAATTGACGAAACTCTGCCGATATACATTTTTCGTAATACATAACATGAAACACACACATCCACACACACATATTATTAATCAGTAAATTTCGGAATATTTTTTATTGATAAGCAATTTTGTATTATTTTGACATTTTATGATTTTTGCTGTCTTATTTTAGGAAATCGAGAAAAATTCACAAGTAGTATTAATTTTATTTTACCGGTAGGCTTTCGGTTTTTCCGGAAATACCTAGACCTAAGTCAAGAAGTTTAAAAAGAACCCTGTATATTTTTTCACACAGTTTGATAGAACTTAGAATTCCCTTTACATTGACATATCACAAGTTGATTTTTTTTCGAAATGGAGGACCAGGAAGCTTTTGTTTAAAATTCAATATGGCGGCCATTTTCTAACACCGAAGATATTTTTGAATTATAGGTAGAAATAATAAACAAATATGGGGGTTTTTATTGGGTTTAATGCTAATTTAAAATCAAACTTTCACAATTAATACAAAAGTCACTCAATTAAATGTTCTATGCGCTGTCCGCCTTGTTCTTGGCATAGTGCAAATCTCTCAACATTTTCCGCGAGCAGGTTTCGTAAATGCTGTTCTGGGATACTCTCAACGGCTCGTCTTATTCTATTTTCTAACATTTCCAATGATATTACAGGAGTTGCATACACTTTTTCTTTCAGATGACCCCATATAGAAAAATCAAGCGGGGTTAGGTCAGGCGACCTCGCTGGCCATCGAATTGGTCCATTGGTTCCCAACCAGTTCTCACCAAATCGTTCATTCAAGTAATTTGCAACAATTCTTGAATTATGAGCAGGGGCGCCATCTTGTTGGTAAACTAAATCATCATTTTGCTGCAAATTATTTATAAAATGTTCAATTTCATTTTCGAGAAAGTCCAAATACATCTCGCCAGTTAAAGGCTATATATATATATATATATATATATATATATATATATATATATATATATATATATACATATACAGGGTTATTCACGCAACGCGTTCATTAAAAGTTTTTGATGATGCCATTTAGATAAAAATGTCAAATTTTGGGATTAAGGTAAGGTTAAGGGGTACTTCTTTTTTAAAATATTTTCAGCTTCTTGTCATTTCCGTTTTAACCGGAAGTTGGTATCAACTTGCTTATTTTAAATGGAACACCCTATATTTTATGATATTTTTGGATTCTACGGAAAATTTTAATGCTATTTTATGTAGCATGTCCTATACCTAGGTTCAAGCGATCTTAAGATATTTGACCTTGAACCGAAGATGAGCCTTCGGGGTACCAAATTTTAAAATCTCATATTTTTGTAAGTTTTGAAGATATAATCTTCATATTTTGCAGACGATCGCTAAATAATCTTAGGTTTCTATTTTTTTGTTGAATTTATCTATTTTTATACAGGGTGTCCTAAATTCAGCGGCAAACATTCACATTTTCAAAGCCGCTAAAGTCCGTTTTTTTAAATGGGACACCCTATAACTTTATGCACTATCGAATGTAAAATATCATTTTCTATCGAACTGTATTAAGGTTCCCTATACCCATTCGTAACCATTTTCGAAATAATTGGGTTTTATAAAAATATCGTATGTATTTGCTTAAATGTTTACATGTTCCAATTGTGAGCCATGGAAAAATAATTGAGATCCAATATCCAATATGACAGATGATTAGTATGCGTTATTTATCGAAAGCTGTCAGTGATAAACTAAATCTTCTAAATCGAAATGGAAGAATACTCAAACGCTGATATTCTCAATCTATTTTATATTCATGGAGAATGTTATAAAATTTTGGAGAGAACGTGTCGTGTGTTTAATGAACGCCACCCTGATTTGCCGCCAATGAACAAGTCAAAATTCAAGAGGATTGAAACGAACTTTTTGCGTTTTGGCAAGGTTAAAGTTACAAAAAATGTTCCGAAACCAGTGACAAATGCCGAGGATAACGTAATAAACACATTAGCTTATTTCCACGCAAACCCGCAAAGTTCAATACCGTCTGCAGAAAATGATTTGGGAATTTCTTCTTCATCTGTCCAAAGAATCTTGAGCGAACATCATATGCACCCTTATTCCTTCCAAAACGTGCAAGCCTTGAGACCTGGTGATGACGTCCGACGAGTAGAATTTTGCGAATTCATGTTTTTGAAAATTCAAGAGGTCCCTCAATTCCTTTCAAAAATATTTTCGATCGATGAAGCGAAATTTTCTAGAGAAGGAATAACAAATAGAAGAAACGAACATTTCTGGGTAGCAGAAAATCCGCACGCTTTACGCGAAACGCGTTCTCAAGAGAGGTTTAGCTTCAATGTTTTCGGTATAGTATTAAATAATCAGGTGCGGTACTGTATTTATGAAGACAATTTAAACAGTGATAAGTATTTGAATTTATAGAAGAAATTCCTATTGGTGAGCTGCAAAATTATTGGTATCAATTAGATGGGGCACCAGCACAAAATTCCGCTGCAGTTTATCTCCAATTATCTCTAATTTGTGAAGATCGCTCGGTTGGTCCCAATGGCCCTTGGAGATGGCCCCCGCGATCGCCTGATTTAACACCCCTAGACCTGTATTTATGGGGATTTATCAAAGGTAAAGTCTATGCTTCCTCAGTAAATAACCAACAAGAGTTACTGGACAGGATACGAACAGCTTTTGCCGAATTAGCAAACCGACAAATTCAACGGGCCACAGCAACTGTACAAAGAAGAATTGAAATGTGTCTTCAAATGAACGGACAGCATACAGAACATTTGTTATAATTCAATTTTATTATTTTATTTATTTATTGTTGATTGTTAGATTGCTATAATTTTTAAGTTCACTAAAACAAGTTTAGAACAGTCTCGAACTTAGTAGATATGGTTAAAAATAATGTAAACAATTTATTTAATTTTTTATAACTTTAATTTTTCCGAAACGAAAAAATTTCGTTTCAATCCTCTTCAATTTTCTCTTGTTCATTGGCGATAAATGAGGATGTTTTTCATTAAAAACATGGCACGTTCTCTCCAATATTTTGTAACATTCTCCGCGAATATAAAATAAATTTAGAATATCAGCTTTTGAGTGTTATTCTATTTTAATTTAAAAGTTTCAAATGAGCTGTCATGTTGAATAGAAAAGCACAACAATTGTTTTTCCATGGCTTACTACGGGAAGGTGTAAGCATTTAGCAAATACATATGATAGTTTAATAAAAACCTGATTATTTCGAAAATGGTTACGAATAGGTATAGGGAATCTTAATACAGTTCGATAGAAAATTAAATTCTACATTTGATAGTGCATAAAGTTATGGGGTGTCCCATTCAAAAAAACGTACTTTAGCGGCTTTGAAAATGTGAATGTTTGCCGCTGAATTTAGGACACCCTGTATAAAAATAGACAAATTCAAAAAAAAAAAAAACCTAAGATTGTTTACCGATCGTCTGCAAAATATGAAGATTATATCTTCAAAACTTACAAAAATATGAGATTTTAAAATTTCGTACCCCGAAGGCTCATTTTTGGTTCAAGGTCAAGTATCTTAAGAACGCTTGAACCTAGGTATAGGACATGCTATATATATATATATATATATATATATATATATATATATATATATATATATATATTTTTATCTAATATATATATATATATATATATGTATATATATATATATATATATATAAGCAATAACGCTTAGTCCTACAACGCCTAACCAAATAACGCTTAGTCCTACAACGCCTCACCAAACATTAACTCCAAAACGTTCCTGGAAGGCACCTTCTCTTACTAATCTTTGATTTTCTTTTGCCCAATAACGAAAATTATTTCTATTAAACATCCCTAGATTAGTAAACCTTGATTCGTCCGAAAAAATAAACTTATGATGAAACACAGGACTTATTCTATAATTATCTAAAAACCAATTGCAATAAATAAGTCGTCTTTGGAAGTCATTTTCAAATAGGTGGTGGTGAATTTGATACTTAAACGATTTAAACCCGTGTTTCTTTAAAATTTTTCTAGCGCTTTCATGGGACGTATTGCACTGTTTGCCTAATTCACGAAGGGAAGCTGTACGGTCATACTCGATGTACGCTAAAACGTTTGTTTCCACTTCTTCGCTTACTACGAAACCATCATTGCCATTAGCATGGACACCACCATTATTTTCATTTTTTAAATGTTGTACTAGCCAAGGATAATATGCATGTGAAGGAGCGTCACGATTCGGAAAGCGTTCCTGGTATAATCTCTCTGTGTCCCTTGAATTTTTGCGACATTCCCCATAAATAAGGAGCATGTCAATTTGATGTTCTCTTGAATAAACCATAATATTTATTTTTAAAACTAACTAGAACCACTTCTCAGTGTAAAAATGTAACGAAAGTTATCAGAAATGTCGATACAAAACAGTACTTGTGACGTTTCTGGTTAAATCTAATGAAAATTATAATGGCATCCCTATGCAATTGTTTCCAAGGCCTACTTATCTTAGTTAAGTCATCTTTCATGTTACTGCACCGTATCTACCGGTAAAATAAAATTAATACTACTTGTAATTTTTTCTCGCTTTCCTAAAATAAGGCAACAGTCATAAAATGTCAAGATAATACAAAATTACTTATCAATAAACAATAAAAAATATTCCAGGATTTTCTGATTAATAATATGTGTGTGTTTGTTTCATGTTATGTATTAGGAAAAATGTATATCGGCAAGGTTTTGTCAATTTTTTCTGAAACAAAAAGCAAAAATACGGCTTGTTATGCGGTTTCGTGTAGCTAATAAGATATACTTTAATACTAATATTTAATAAATACAACTTTCTATTTAAAATCTTTGAGAAAATTTAAGAAAAAGTTCACATTTTAGAGAAAAAATTAAACTTATCCCATTTTGTGATAAATTAAAAATTTGATTTTAAATTTGATTAAAATCCATTGAAAACCCTATTTTGTTTAATATTTTAATAATTTGTTAAACAAAAATTTCAATATATTGAATTTTGAAAAAGCGCTTCCTGGTCCGCCATTTTGAAAAAAAAATATAACGTGTGATATGTCATTGAATAGGTAATTCTAAGCTTATGTAAATATATATACAGGGTTCCACTTGAAATTCTTAACTTGGTTCTGATATCGGAAAAACTGGCAGTAATATTCAATTGTTTTTTCATGAAAAATATGTGTCTTAATACCATATTTCGTTAACCCAAATAAAAAAATCCTAACCTAAAAAGCAATTGAATGGCATCGTGTAAAACGATATCGTTGTATATATATATATATATATATATATATATATATATATATATATATATTATATATATATATATATATATATATATATATATATATATATATATATATATATATATATATATATAATAATATATATATGTATATTTATATATATATATATATATATATATATATATATATATATATATATATATATATATATATATATATACATATATATACAGGGTGTCCCACTAAGGGCGGCTGGGTAGCTTTTCTCAGAAACTATGAAAGCTACAGCTTCGCGAAAAAAAAAATTCATGAGTAAAGTGGCCAAGAGAAATTGCTGGAAAATATTTTCAAGTTTGTAAAACTACCGCAAGATGGCGTACCTATAATAGTAAATAAAAAATACTTTTTTTTGGAAAAATACCCAACATGAGATAACATTTTGATAACAGCAACAAAAACTCTAACAAAATCTGCGTCAGTTTTGTTTAAGGCGTTTTGTCATATTTCCAATAATAAGGGTGGGGGAAGGTGATAAATGAATCAACTTTCAAAACGCTCTGTCTCCTACATCTTTTATTTAACGTTATCCAAGTGGGTACTTGTTTGAAAGAGCATTTAAAGTTCTTTTAACTACTGTCATTTTTGGCTCTTGTTTAAACAAAAGACAATTTTTAGAGATTTTCTCGAAAAAATCAAATAGAACGGTATGCTTTTAATAGTGTGATTTTAAAGAGAAAAAAGTTGTCTAAATTCTGGCGAAAATCGTGTTTTGATATCTTTATTTATTTTTTAGTTATTTCAAAATAACCTGTTTTCCGCTGATCAAAAAAAAATTAGCTTTTAATCATAATTAAATGTTATTATTCTGTGACAAAGTATTATTTATTTAGAACTTGAAAGCATTATTATTTGCTTTCAAGTTGTAATAAAGAATACTTTGTCACAGAATAATAACATTTAATTATGATTAAAAGCTAATATTTTTTTAACAGTGGAAAACAGGTTATTTTCAAATAACTAAAAAATGAATAAATATATTAAAACGCGGTTTTCCCTAGAATTTGGGCAATTTTTTCCTCTTTAAAATCACACTGTTAAAAGCATAAAAGTTAAAAGAGCTTTAAATTCTCTTTTATATAAGTACCCACTTGGATAACACTAAATAAAAGATGTAGGAGACAGAGCGTTTTGAAAGTTGATTTATTTATCACCTTCCCCCACCCTTATTATTGGAAATATGTACAACCCCTTTCACAAAACTGACGCGGATTTGGTTGGAGTTTTTGGTGCTGTTATCAAAATGTTATCTCATATTGGGTATTTTAAAAAAAAAAAGTAGTTTTTTATTTACTATTGCAGGTACGCCGACTTGCGGTAGTTCTACAAACTTGAAAGTATTTTCCAGCAATTTCTCTTAGCCACTTTAGTTATGAAATTTTTTTTCGCGAAGCTTTAGCTTCCATAGTTTCTGAGAAAAGCTACCCGACCGCCCTTAGTGGGACACGCTGATATGTCCTGAGAATGCAACAGTAAAGTTACGAAACGTCGACAATTTAAACAAAAGACTTTTGTTTCTTTACTGGATCCTAACCCCGAATAATACACCACTATAACATAAAAACAAGAGGATCTCCAAGAGTAGGCAAAACTGAATATGTTGGTTATATATATGTATATATATATATATATATATATATATATATATATATATATATATATATATATATATATATATATATATATATATATATATATATATATATATATATATATATATATATATATATATATATATATATATATATATATATATATATATATATATATATATATATATATATATATATATATATATATATATATATATATATATATATATATATATATATATATATATATATATATATATATATATATATATATATATATATATATATATATATATATATATATATATATATATATATATATATATATATATATATATATATATATTCTAATTTTGTTTTCTTGGGTATTTTGGTTCGATAGAAGGAATAAAATTAAAACAAATTTAATTTCATTTTTGTTACATTTTTATAGACGTTTCGACCATTTATGGTTGGTCTTCATCAGTATTTTTTTTGTGTGTCTGTAACAATAGAAAACCGAGGTAAGATATTTTTCTTAAAAGACTATTATAAATTGTATGGACAAATTATTAATAATATTATTTTAACATTTTAGATGACTTACCATAAGAAGGATCTTTCAGAATTCATCCTCATGCAACATTTAAAAACAGCATGTTTTCCATACAACACTCAAAAACAGCACATTTAAAAACATTGAAAAGAACGTCATACAGATTAATTATTAATCTTTTCAATGTTTTTAAATGTGCTGTTTTTGAGTGTTGTATGGAAAACATGCTGTTTTTAAATGTTGCATGAGGATGAATTCTGAAAGATCCAAGTTCTAAAATGTTAAAATAATATTATTAATAATTTGTCCATACAATTTATAATAGTCTTTTAAGAAAAATGGTTTTCTATTGTTATATATATATATATATATATATATATATATATATATATATATATGTATATATATATATATATATATATATATATATATATATATATATATATATATATATATTTTATATATATATATATATATATATATATATATATATATATATATATATATATATATATATATATGTGTTCTGAGGATGCAACAATAAAGTTATAAAACGTCGATAATTTAAAAAAAGCCTTTTGTTTCTTTCCAGGATCCTAACCCCCAAATAATACACCACTTTAACATACCAACAAGAGGATCGTTAACGAAAACCATAGAAACTTAATATCTGAAAAATATCTACGGACGAACGTTATAGGTAAAGGATATAGAATCTATATATATGTTCTGAGGATGCAACAATAAAGTTGCGAAACGTCGACAATAAAAAAAATACATTTGTTTTTTTTTACTGGATCCTAACCCCAAAGAATACACCACTCTAACATAACAACAAGAGAATTGTTAACGAAAACCATTTAGAAATATAATATCTAGGAAATATGCGAACCAACGGATTAGGTAAACACTGAAAATATGGGTTTCATACAGGATATAGGATCTATATATATGACCTGTAGATAAAACAAGTTTGGAAACGTCAACAATTATCTGAAATAATAAACCAATCTAACAATTTTTTTAATAATGTTCCGCCATAATGGATTTACCAAAATATTACCAGTTCATCCCCATATGACCCTTAATTTTTTAACAGATAGACAGACCGACCGACGGAGTTGATAAAACATATTTTTTGGCATCTAGCGACGCTAAAACGTTTAAATGTGTAAAACCTGAGAGAATGATTTCTTCACGAATACAAACATTTTTTTTGGCTACCATTTTATTCGGCCATCTTGAATTAGTACCACTATTTTATTAGTGGATCCCTATACCATAATTAGTTACGGAACAGAATATGAAATCAAAGCACTAATCAGTTTTTTTCAGGCTGCATTTTTTTAAATATTTTATTAAGCCGCCATTTTGTTCCGCCATCTTGGATTCTTACAAAAATGTTACTATGTCATCCCTATATGACTCTTAATTTTTGAGCAAAATTTGTCAATCGGGTAAGTAGTATTAGATCCAAATAGCAGCGTATATCTTATATTTATTATTGCCTAATAAACAGACATTTTGAAGACATTTTTTAATCTCGCTATCACATTTAGACGAGGAACTAAACAGCAGACCCCATAATATTAAAAACATTACTGCTTACCTTTCTATACACTTTTAAGTAAATATTCTTCCGGTACTTTTAAATTATATTTAAACGAATTTGTTTTCAGATACAATAACTCAAACCTTGAAAAGTGCAAAACTTACTTCTTTATCCAGAAATCCTATATTTGCCATATCCAACAAACTCGTTACTGCCAACTTTATTTTCTTCCTAAAAAAGATATAAATCTATATCTTTTGAGTTCTAAATAAATAGTTTCTGTATGTCGGAAACGTGCCCTTTTTGCCGCGTATATGAGTTTAAAAAGATATGTTCCAAACTTGCAAACAAAACTTGGCAAATAAAAGATACGTTGATAAGTTTGCTTGTATGATCGATGGCTCAATTGATAGCAGCTCTGCTTAAAGGCTGAAGGCGATATTTTATCTTGAAATAAATCTGTAGAGTTATACGTTAATGCGAGCTTTATTTAAAATATTGCATCGACACATTTCTTGTGGGGCTCACGTCCCAGATTTTATACTTATCGCTGTGCGTCTCCTAATGGTTAGTTGTGCCCTTCTGATACTTCCTCTAGATCTACACTTTTACGTCCTGAGTTCAGTCTATGTTATAATGGAGGAGAGGGAAGTAGCAAGAAATGTGGATTTATCATTATGCGTCTGATATTCTAAATTCAAGAAATATAGGTTTTGGAAAAGCTAAATCCACAATATTAGATTTTGTAACTGAAGTGTAATTTTTTAAAAATTTAACCTAAATTTAAATGGCTATAACTTTTAAACTAAATGGTTTGTGTGCAAACGGTTTTTTACATTTTGTGGGCTTATGTTTTGTTAATATTTTGGTGGTATGCATGTTTTAAGGGCTGCTTTGGTCTGATATATACGAGGGATAAGACAAAAGTAGTTTTTTTTATATGAACTTTGTCAAGAGCGAAAATTTGCAAATTTGAAATTTTTTTAATTTTATATGTAAGTACTATGGGTTATTAGGAAAAAACTAATTTCTCGAAGTTTTGATATTTGATTTGTTTCTTTTTTAATTTATTTTTTTTATATTACTCATTTTTTAACATTTTCTCTCTAAATTAAACACTCTTATTAAAAATACTATTATTTTAATCGTTTTGGTTTCTTCAAAGACGTTTTGAAAAAAATATATATACAATTTTGCCTCTCCGAATGTTAATTTTACTTCATTGGAGAACTAATTAATTTTTCAGTTTGTTATACATCTTTCTTATTTTCTTCAATTAAACTTTGTCTCCCGAATTCCATAAACGGTATTTTTACTTTTTCTTATAATTTTTGATAAAAGTTTTTTAATTTTATAGAATTATTACCCGTAGTCTGAGTAATTTCTTTTAAATTGCCAATTCTAGGCACTTTTTAATTAAAGTTGTAAGTTGTAGTTGTAAAAATATATAATTATTAAAACCTTTATACAGGATGAGGCACAACTTACCCGTCTGTCTCTAACTACAGAATGATACTTTCTTTTTAAATGAACCTTGCAGGATATATGGAGATCAGATAGAGTTACATTCTAAGTTATTTTCAGGTATACGGGGTGTGTCAAAAATACGTGGCATATTAAAGTTACATTTGAATTCCTCAATAAAAGTAAGGTTAAATTTTAATTAATTAAAGGTTGCCTATACCTAATGACGACATAAGTACACTTACCAAAAATACGGAAATTGTTAAAAAGCTATTGGATTTGGATATAACTACAGAACCCTAAATTGCAACTGAAAGTGTAATTACTTAAAATTCATCTTTAATTTAAATAGTTTGCTTAAAAGGCTTTTTTACATTTTGTAGGCATATGTTTTATTATTTCTTTTTGTGGGATCTAATGTTTTGAACAAATTGTTACGTAATGCATTGGTATCTTCAGTTTTTAAAATTTGGACAATCAAAAGCTTTAGAAAATACTATAGAACATACAGTATCATGTTTAAATTCACGTGATTGGTGATTGGGACCGAACCGTCGAAACAGAGCCATTTTGTAATTGACAAAATTTGCAATGAAAATTTTAATTAAGCAACGCCTCAAATATAATGAGTAAAAAATTAAAATCACTTAAAATATTTCAGTTTTTTGTTTTCGACAGTCTTAAAAAAATAAGTTTTACAATGGGTAACTTTGTCGCTATTAAAACTTTTTTTACCTCTTACTTTTCTGCGAGATCTCAATGAGCATGAGCATCGAGTTTGCAACAACCTGTTTAAAAAGTATGTTATTTATATGTTTTTTTTTAATAACATATTGAAAAATTATTCTGCCTATGGTTAATATTTACATGAAATATAAAAAGTTAGTAAGCACTGTTTTTCAATATAATAAATAAAAGAATAGTAAAAATGAAATTTGCAAAATTCAGGATAAAAGTGTAATTTTAGAGAATTAATTAAGGTTAATTTAAAAAGAAAGTATCGGTCAGAAGATAGAAACGAGCGTGTAAGTTGTAATAATTTTATATTTTTTGGACTCTTGGTATACGAAGACTTACTAATAAAAAGAAAACATACTCAGTTAGTGATAACTCTAATTATAAAGTGCCTAGAATTGGTAATTTAAAAGAAAGTAGTATTTATGTTAAAAAAAATTAAGTTTACAAAATAATCAAAATTACTCAGATTATAGTCTTTTTAATATAAGTGTTTAATATAGAAAGAAAAATCTTTTAAAAAATGCGTATTATACGAAAAAAAAATAAATAAAAAAGATGCCAATCAAATATTATTTCGAGAAATTAGTTTTTTTCCTAAGAACTCATAGTACTTACATATAAAATCAAAATAATTTCAGATTTGCGAATTTCCACTCTTGACAAAGTTCATATAAAAAAAAACTACTTTTGTCTTATCCCTCGTATATACCAGACCAAAGCAACCCTTAAAATACGCATACCACAAAAATATTAACAAAACGTGAGCCTACAAAATGTAAAAAACCGTTTGTAAATATACCATTTGGTTTACAAGTTAGAGCTAATTAAATTTAGGTTAAATTTTAATAAACTCCACTTCAAATGTACAATAGTGTAGTTGAAAATATGATATTCGAGATGTTTGGGACCCACGTTTTACGAACAAGGAAAATAATGACTTTATTTGTCTATTTAATTTTTGTCCTAGCCACAAACGTTTACTCCTATCTATATTTTATCAACCTTTAAGTCACAATCTTTTAAGTCACTACTCAAAAAATAACTTTCTGCTAAATTATACACAGCCTGCCTCCACTCTTTCGTACTCTCGTTCTGATGCCATCAAGCTTGTTCTAAGCGAGTTTGTAATAGTCTGCTAGCTTCTCTTGCCGAATAAATGGAGTTTCTCGTCAGCGAGTTCACTGTCAAATTTTCAGTTTTCCAGTAGGTATAGAAATCTATGTTTGTTTCTTCCGCTCCTACGAAGGATTGTCGTTCAAGTGAACGGCGACCCTCATTTGTCTTTTGGTGTCTACATCCCCAGTAGATACTTTTATGTTACGTTGGTCTTCAAAGATAAATTTCTCCCCTTAAAATTCTAAGTTAAAATACTGGGTGTCTCATTCAAGGGATCAAAATATTTTGCTAAATAACTCAAAAACTCAGAAAGGTAAAGTAAAACGTGGTTTGGACAGGATTACTAAGAATTGTTTGAAGTTTTTTTGACGGTGTTACTAGATCTAATAAGTATTTATTTTAATGAATTTTTTTCGATTATTTTAAATGGAACACTCTGTATATTTTATCACCAGAAGTATGCCCGGCTTTTCTACTTTTCAAAACTGTATACATTGTTTTATTTGTCCTAAAACTACACAACAAAAAAAATGCAGTTTTCAGCGAAGTAACAAAATATTTGTAAATTGATACCTTGTATTTTGAATTAGTCGGCGTTTTTTCGTAGCAACGAAAGGATGACAGTGTCACTGTTACCTTCATGAAAACCCTGCCTATGTTTTAAATTAAAATGTTTGCCTTACTAGAAAAAATATACAAACAGTAACCCTGTATATTGAATTAAAATCAATTACTCTCACCAGAGGACGTTTTTGGGCAATTTTTTATAGGAATTTACTTCAAGATTTTGATATAGGCCCGAAAATTTAGAACAAATGGCCCAGTCGAGAGAAAACCTAGAACTATCTAGCATCCAAATCGTTGTAGACATTTTGGCTAATCATAACAATCGAATTTCCGTTAGAAAAATTGCAAGTGCATTAGAAATGTCAAAAAGTAAGACTATTGAAAGTTCTAAAATTAAATGCGATAATATAGAAACTTTCCAGAAGATTCCAAAGCATTGTTAGGAAAAATGAGTGTTTTTGTCTGAAACAATTTCAGACTTACACCGAGTAAACGTTAGAACAAAACTTATAACGTCAGATGAAACTAATTTCCATATAAGTGATTGAGTAAGTAAGTATAACGGTCGGATTTTTGGAAATGAGAATCCACCTGCTTTTAATGAATTTGAACGAGATGCACCAAAAGTGTGAAAAAACTTTGTTCCCTAGAAATTGATCAGGATGGAATTGAAGATGTTGTTTTCCAACAAGACGGCGCACAGTGTGATGTCCTATGGACAAAATTCATAAACAACGGAATTTTGAACATTGTACTGCTGCTGTTTTAATGTTATCAGGGGGTAGATTATTAGTAACTTTATTAGGTAAGTATAGTACTTAAATCAAATTAGCCTTGATTTGCCTGTCACGGCAATATTGAAATTTGACTTGTCAGAACCTGTCAAAAATACCGCCAGTTCTACGTTTCATTGTTCGTTTTCAATCGAGTTTTGTGGTTGAAGAGTTTTACGTTTTTGATAATAACAAAATGAGTTTTGAGGAGACTGGTAAGTACTATAAATTTACACATAAAGTCACCTTTCAGCTACTTCCAAAACACTTTTTTTCTCCAAGTTAAAGTCGAGTTTCAAAATTTTTAGGTTTTTGATACTTTTAACTTTGCTAAGCATTTTAAAAAAATCACCTTGGATCACCTTCAGTATTTTTATATATATTACTTAGTTATTAATAAGTAGTTATCACAAAAAATTTTAATCGGTTCGGATTACGCCTAATGAAGTTACGATTATTTTTAGAAACCAATGTCATAAGAAACAAGGACTTGATAGAGGTATTGTTACAAACACCTAAAGGAAATCGAAAACAGGCAGTGTATGAAAAAATTTTGTCCCTTATGAATATCGACGAACCTTCTCAAAACATAATAGATAAAGTTATGAAGTGCAGCCAGTGGTTTGGACTAAAAATTGCAAATAAGTGGCAACAAGTTAGACATTCTCGTAATCGACTTTTACATGAGGTAGCTTGGCTGGAACAAATCATATTCCGCAATAATATCGATCCTAACGTGAATACATTTGGGGATAATAATGATCAGCCAGGACCTAGTCGCCCAATAGGAAGACCGCGAGTATCATTTGAAGAAGCTTCAATGAAAACGAAACGAAGGCGCGTAATGGAGATAACCAAGAAAATACCTGCAAATGAGGTAAAGTTTGCGGCCAGTGTTTTATCAGGTGGTGATAATAGTCAGGTTTCCTCAAATGTTACTGGTTTCACTACTTTTGAAGCCTTGGCGCTAATTTTAGATCTAGATTTGTCTATGAGAAAATATAATCTTCTTAGATATGCAATTAATCTTAGAGCCCAGAACTGCCTACCTAGTTATTATCAGGTCAAAAATACAAAAAATTCTCTCTTACCTTCAAAACTGAATATTACTGAAATTTCTGCAGAAGTGGAATTACAAGAACTTTTAGAAAAAACAGCAGATAGCATTTTTAAGTTAATAAAATTTGAGGAGCGAAACTATCGGATTAAGATGATATGCAAGTGGGGATTCGATGGCAGTAGCGGGCATAGCCAATACAAACAAAAATTTTCAGATATAGAAAACACAGACGAATTTTTGTTTCTCACCGCAATGACGCCTCTAAGGTTAATCGATGAGGAAACTGGAAAAGTGTTGTGGAAAAATCATAGTCCTTCGTCAACTCTATACTGTAGACCAATCAAGTTTTTGTTTCAAAAGGAAAATGCTAATCTGGTGCGTTCTATGGAAAGAGACATAAATGTAAAGATTGAAAACTTGCAGCCAATTGAAATAAAAACTAGAGAAGGTTACATATGTGAGATTCGAACTGATATGATGTTAACCATGTTGGATGGTAGTGTGGGGAATATATTATCCGAAACTAATTCAAACATGAAATGCGTCATTTGCGGAGCCACACCAAAAGAAATTAATACGTTAGTAGGAATTAGTCGCCCTTCTAACCGCGATAACTATCGTTTCGGGTTGTCCACTCTGCATTCTTGGTTTCGTTTTTTTGAGTGCCTTCTCCACATTGGATACCGACTGCCAATAAAGGTGTGGCGGGTTAGTGGACCTGAGAATAAAGCCATAGTAGAAGGCAACAAAAAACGAATCCAAGCCGAATTTAAAGCTAAATTGTCGTTAACAGTGGACAAACCAAAACCAGGGTATGGCTCCTCAAATGACGGCAATACAGCCAGAAAGTTCTTCCACAATCCCCAAATTAGTTCGGAGGTCACAGGAGTTGACAGGGAATTGATAGAGAAATTTTCTATAATATTAGGAGTTTTGGCTAGTGGTAATGCTATTGACCTAGATAAGTTTAGGGTTTTGCTAAATGACACCAGAAATTTATACATAACGCTTTATAGGTGGTACAATATGCCAAGTACTGTACACAAAGTGCTTGTTCATGGGTGTGAGATAATCGATGCATTTTGTTTGCCCATTGGAGAACTTTCCGAAGATGCCCTTGAGGCCAGGCATAAAGAGGCTAGAAAGCATAGATTATCTCACACTCGAAAGTGCTCTAGAATAGATACAAACAAAGATTTAATGCGTGTCCTTCTCCTTACATCGGATCCTTTCATTTCGTCAAAAAGAAACGTGCAAACTAAAAAACTTGCAGGGTCGAATGAACAAATACAAAAATATATTAAAAAACAAGATGGTATCAATTTAGGATTTGATTTTACTTTATCTAATCTTAGTGAACTTTCGGATTCGGATTCAGAAGAGTAGATACCTATAATTTTGTATATTATGGTTTAAAAATGTATTTTGATAATTAAATTTAGGTAGTTTATTGGATATATTTTTTTCCATAACAGAAATAAATGTATTCTTTTTCAGTTTCCCTTTCTTCTTATATATGTTGCTCAATATAATAATATAATAATAATATGTATAAATGTAATATTTGACTTTTTTCTTGGTACGCCACTGTTCTTTTTTGTTTAGTAAAATTAAATATATGACTTTTGTATTTCAATTACATTTTATTTATGATAAAAATACACTCATCTTTTACATTATATTAATCTATCATGTCTATTGGTTAAAAAAACTTTGGCCTCCTTAGTACGCCACTGGATTTAAAAAAAAGCAACTATTCACACAATTTAGTTACTTTACTAAGGGATAGTTATGTGTTTAAAAAACTCAAATTGGTTGACTAGTTTTCGAGATATTTAATTTTGTCCCTAGTGCCTATGTCACGCCACACTGTGCGGCGCTCCAGCGTGATTTTCGATGATTGCTTAAAATTCTGCCAACAGAAAATTTTCTGACCGGTGGACAGGTAGAGCAGGTCCAATAGAATGGCCACCTTATTCTCCTGATATGTCTGTCCCAGATTTTTTTTTTTTTTTGAAGTTATGTGAAAGAGCGATGTTATAATCCGATCTCACACCCATTGCAGGAACTGATGAATAGCATAAGAAATATGATAGATAATATTCGTCATGATGTGCTGCAAACCGCATTTGATCATCTGATTGTAATTTTAAATGTGTGCATAAATGTTAATGGCGGGCATTTTCAACAGATGATTTATTAATTTGTATTTTTAAGTTTAGTTAGTTCATGTTATTTAATTTATTTAAGATAATTCGAGTTCATAACAAATTAAAGAAACTAATAATAAAACAAAACAACATATAGATTTTTTGAAAAGTAAAAATGTCAGGGATTCTTCTGGGTGTCGTATTTAAAATAATCAAGTAATATTCATTAAAATAATTTTGGCAACACCGTTAAAAAAACTTCGAAAAATTCTTATTAATTCTGTCGAAGCCGGGTTTTGATACCTTTCTTAGTTTTTGAGTTATTCAGCAAAGTGATGTGAACCTTTGGATGGGACACCCAGTAGTTGCCTGTGCTAGAACTAGAAAAAGTGATTGGTAGAGGCATTGGTTAAATGCATGACTAAAAACTGTAAGATTTTAAATTCAAGTCAATTTATTGAAAGAGGCAGATTGTTTTCGAAGTTTTAAAGAAGATTATTACATGATTAAAGCGATTTCCTCAGTATAAAAAATATTAAAATTAAATTACTTTATATTACTGTTTATACGATACATTATTTTTAGATTTAAACTAATAGAATGAAAGAAGAGAGAAAGAAGTAGAAATAATTTGCATTATAAATTCAACCACTTCTGTACGAATTTATCTACATTTTCTGTTAATATTTCCCTTTATTTTGTTAACAGAAATTTCATGTTACGTTATTCACATCTTCCTTTCCTTTATAGCAGTTAATTTGCAGGACAATAAATATCTAATTTAACACGAAAGCAGTAATGGAACAAAGCGATCATTATCTATGGAAAAACAGTTCATTTTTTGCTCTCTGCTGGCAAATAAATTAGCCAGATGGTTCTTCGAAAATTTAACTAATTGTTTTCATTAAAATTAAGTATTCTAGTGTCCAATTTAAGTTTTGCAACAAAGTCTGGCCTAATCATATGGTCAATAGTCTGAATCTTGTTCCCGAACCGAATTTTTAATCACACGTTAAATGGGCTAGCAGGAAATTTCTATGGTTCTAGATAGAAAACCTCTTTATTTATACAGCGTGTAACAAAAGTAAGGAAACGGCATTGCTGTCAAGTTTACCGTTTTTCTGATATATAAGGAAACTTGTCTTTTTAATAATTAAATTTTTTTAATGGAATATCATATATTATATTACTTCTTATTAAGAGAATTTTTATGAAAGCCAACAGTTTGGTGAAAATAAGGGTCTAATATCCATTTATATCTGATATGTTTAACAACATCCGTTTTGTGGATTTTCAAAAATGGATCGTTTAACTGAAACCTAAAGAACTGAAATTTTACTTACACTCGGTTATGGGGTTAGCATATGAAACCTGCAAGATGTTTGTAACATTTTTAATGACAAATAGCCTAACAGAAATCCAATATTTTCAGTAAACAATCCTGAAATTACTTGTTTGTTAACAACTACAACAAAAGCATTTTTTAAAATTAGTTTTCAGCAGCTCTCTAGGTATCTGAAGGGAATTTCTATCTATTAATAAAATTCTACAGAAAAATCAAAATCCATTTGGATTGCGAAATAAAAGCAAGAGCTTATTGTTAAAATTACATACGTGTAGGGACTTTTTGCGTCATTTATTCTCTCCCATAACTGATTTCATGGTCTTTATGAAAACATCAGCAAATGTTAAGAATGACATTTTATATAAATTCATTTCGCATTATTTTGATGAGATTTATGTAGTAAAATTTGCGTTGTTCTTATTACACTAGAAATTCGTAGATGGAAAAAGCAGATGAAAATTTAGTATTCTATTTCCTTATATGGGTTTCACAATGAAGTAAGCGCACATATTTTTTAATAAAAATCGTGTTTCAAAAACCAAATGCAGTCCTTTATTATAAGAAATAATAAAATATTAACAATTTTGTTTCTGTTTAACTTTTAGTAGTACTGAAATACTGTAAGCTCATTACACATATTACACATTGATGCCAAGTCAATTACTTTGTAATTTGAAATTTTTTACAGCATATATGGCGAACCTCTAAAGTCGTGGTCCTATATTTAGGATTAAAAATCATGCTTTTTTAGTAAATATTTAATAATTGCAAATGGCCGAGCGAACGAATTTTGTCACTTATGCAGAATCGTCTTAACACAGGTATCTGACAAAATTTGCAAATTCTGAACTTTTATCAGCATTTCAAAGCTCTATATGATATCAGCATGGCGAACGAAATTTGTCTGTGCAGATTCCACTAAAAATCAAATCTTTAAGAGTGCAAGTTATTAGTTTTGTCAAGATTTTTAAAGGTTATACTCTTTTATGGTTATTAAATAGGTACATTTTATTATCAGATCAAATCAAACTAATACGTATAATATATAATGCTTATATTTTATATTAAAAAAAAATATATTATTAAAATTTATACAAAAAACCGTGGCAATCTAGAAACTCAAAAAGCTTGAGTATTAAAATATTGTAATATTATTAAATTTCTTATATTTCATATATAAAAAATATTATTAAAATCTATAAAAAAGACGTGGTAAAGTAGAAACTTAAGCTTTGGTATTAAAATATTGTAATATTTAACGAATTGCTTATATTTCATATTATATAAAAAAAGTTTAATAAAACCTACAAAAAAAAACGTATTTGTTGCGGACTTTACCACTGGTGACACTGTACATCCCAACATAAAATTTACCCTCGAATTAGAGTCCAATAATTCAATAAATTTTTTGGATGTCAAAATCACCAAGCTTCCTAGCAGATTGGATTTTTAAGTATACAGAAAACCTACACAAACTGCTTATCATTTATGAAAGCTCAAATCATCCTTTTTGTTTAAATGGTCTTCATTTTATAGTTATATTTATACAGCTTTGACACTCCCTCCTTCAAGTGAGCATCGATAAGCGGAATTAGAACTTATTAGGCAAATCGCAATTAATATAGGATACAGTCCTTATCCTTTTATCGTAGATAAAATGGTTAATAAAATCAATTTTAAAAAACTGAAACGCCAAGCTTTTCCCACTGAACCTTTAAAAAACCCTATAAATATTTGTGTAACCCTTATGAGGATTTAGAAATAAATAGAAATCCTCAGAAGAGCCCTAATGCATTTATTTTTTTCATTTCTTGAAACAAATGCCACACCAGCACTTCAACTTAATAGTTAATATTTTCGGTTCAACCTTATCTAATGTACACACAACAATGGTAATCACCCTCGCTCAAATATTTGTTTTTATTAAAGTTTTTCATCTATAGGTATACATTGCATGTCCCATTATTTCCATTTAAATTTTCGATACAAACGGCATCTTTTTTATATTTCACATTTGAATGGAAAATGGAGAAATTTCAGGAGAAAGGGCCTGAAATTAAATGGTATAGCCGTATAAAACACCCGATATATTAAAATATAAAAGTCGTTCCATTCCCAATTTTTTCAAATTTTGTTCTATCAGAGTTTGAGACATTTCTAACATTTAAATATTATTAATAAAGATGGGTTAAATGTGGCTATTGCAATTATGTCAAAAATAATAGACCTCCCTATATTTTTTCTTAATTTGTCGACCTTCTCCCTGTCTCAATGTTTTCAAAAAACATTGGATGTGTAGCAGGGTTATCGAGCGGTTATTTATTATATTTAAAATTATTTATTTATTTGATACGTAGCGGGCAATCACAATACTGAAATTAACTAAAGTATAATAAGTAAAATGAAAGGTACTCTGTAGGCTTTTTCGTGAATTATAATTTACAATTTTATTAAATATAATTGTTAGTACAAATGACTTATAAATTCTATCTTACCAATTCTGCGGCCATATAAACTCGAACAACAGCAAACTGCAACAACGATGATATCTTCTTCTTGGATATATGTTTATTCAAGTATCAGGTGGTTTATTTAAATAAAAGATTTGGTTTTAAAAACAACTTAAAAATCTATTAACAAAAGTAAAGTAAGTGATATGCTGTATAAAAATAATACTTAAACCTAATAACAAAAAAATGTATTTAAATCTAGAAAATGAGGGAATTATCTTAAAATCCCAACAACAAAAGAAAAATCTTTAAATAAAACGTAAATTTAACTCTTGAAAACCAGTTACTCCCCAGATAAATCTTAGAATAAAAATAAAATATCTTTAAAAATCCCTTAACTTTATTAACCCACTGTATACGTAAAGCCCCATAAACCACCACAAAAGAAGAATTTAGAATCAACTATAAGAATCAAAACTCTGACACAGACTAACTTTTAAACTTTCCGTAAAATACAAAGTTAGCTCAGCTATTACTAGATCCACCCCTTAGACCAATCCCCTCTTTGGTTTCATTAGTCAGGACGAAACGAATAAAGCGGTGAATGGTGAAGCTTAAGTCCCTACTCTAAACTTTAAGTTCGGAACTTCGTCCTAGAAACATGAGGTGTCACCCATGATAATAAAAAGTGAATAAATAGATTAAAAATGATATTCCCTTCAATTCTTAGTCCTAAGATTATGTATATAATTTAATATATAAGCCTATACTAACTTATCCACATTATGGGTCCGAAAAGTCATGGCGAAAAAAAGCCAAAAACATGGCTTTTCGGTAATGCTCCTATTATAAAATACTCTATTGTATTTTCAACATAGTAAATTGTTATCATTGCATCGAACCAAATAAAATGTTTCAATTAATATTTGCAACAAGTTAAACAGACTAAAGAA
Organism: Kuschelorhynchus macadamiae; assembly: GCA_030620095.1. Lineage (NCBI taxonomy): Eukaryota > Metazoa > Arthropoda > Insecta > Coleoptera > Curculionidae > Kuschelorhynchus > Kuschelorhynchus macadamiae. Next base: position 870,348 of record JAUTXW010005151.1, on the reverse strand, counting down.
AGATTACCATGAAACAGGGAACATATGGGATCATAAATCCTCGAAAAGGAAGGCATAAATTGTAACCTTTTAAGAAAGCTCATCCATATATCTGTTTATACTCTAGATTGTAACATTTGAATTATATGATACTTATCTAGGGTTTTAAATTCTTGAAACTAATATTAGATAAATTTACTTATAATTCTTGTGAAATAATCAAGCCTGTTTAAGCGTGAACGTGAGAACCAACAGTTTTAGTAACATATTGCTTGAATTATATTTAGAATATATAAAAATGTATACTCTATACTGTGATTATTGTGGAATTTGTGGTAAAAATCAGTTCAAATATAACATACATACAAAAAAAGTTAGTTTTGATATCGGCTGCAATCATAATTTCGTTATTTAATACTAAAACCCAGCTTTTGTAAAATGAACCAAAAAGTTAATGATAAAATTAAGCACAGAACTATGAATTTATGGCCACAAATTTTCGGCCAGATGTGGTATATTATGTATTATTATGGGGTTATTATATATAAATTTATTACACTATAAAATATATACATTTAATACATTATAAAAAGCGGGATCTGTCCATTAAGTGAGGAATACAGGAGGTATTTTATCTTACTATCTCGGTTTGTGGCTAGCCTTATGACTAATAACCCGTGTGATACATTTATATATATTCTCTTTCTAAAAGCTTGATTTTATTTTTAAATATAGTATTTATTAAAGTGTAGGACACGAAAGAAAACAAGGCGGAGTCAATCGGTTTAGGAAGGTCGGCCAAGAAATCTCTTTAAATCAGTGATATCCCGTCGTTCTTTAAATAATATAGCACTCCTTTTTGACTACACGCACTACAGATAATTAAAAAAATTTAACTATGCTTAATGAACCTTTATCTATATTTGTTTTCTTTCGTGTACCGCACTTCTATATCTATTTTGTGTTGCAAAAACGGCAAACTTTCGAATTTTAAAATGATTTAATTTTGATTTTTCTTGATCGATTTACCTATACACTGAGTTCTGTCATAAACGGTTCCCTAGGCTACTGCCTACGTCCACTATTATTGGACCACCCAGTGTAGTGATACACGATTTACAAGTCCAGATTTTGCAAGGGCAGCTAGCATCAGATCCAGTGAACGACATTTATCAAAATTTAGTTTATGCAGTTCGACTTTGGGCTACTCGGGTATGCTAAAAGTGGCCGTCTGTCTCCGTTTGTCATATTATTTTATACAGGGGCCGTCATTGTGAAGTACTATACAGGGCGATTCCTAATTGTGTGCTGATGTTAAAGTTGGTGTTTTTATATCCTAAAAGTCTTAACTTTTGAGATACAGGATGGCAAAGTTTAAAAAGAAAACATTTTTTTTCATCCCAATTCTGATGCCATTGTAGATAACTGCATGAAATTGTATACACGTCTTCTATGCATTAAGGAGCATACGAATTTTCCCAGGTTAATTACATATGCACGTTACTGGTAGAAAGTTCAAAAATTGATTGTTAATAAAAAATGCCCTTTTATGCATAAAAGACGTGTATCAAATTTCACACAGTGATTTCTCTATAATAGAATCAGAATTAAGATTTAATCAAAAATGTTTTTTTAAAACCCTGTATGTCCAAAGTTAAGACTTCTAGGTTCATATTAAACTTTTTTCTTAAAAAGGTCCAAGTATCTCCCCCCTTTAACATTAGCACGCAATTAGGAAACGCCCATAGTACTTCACACGCGTACGCCCCCTGTACAATGACATATGACAGACGGAGACAACCGGTCACTTTTGGCTTACCCGAATAGCCTAAAGTCGAACTGCATAAGCTAAAATTTTGATAAATCTTGTTCATTAGAATCAGTGCTGGCTCCCCTACTATAACTACATTAATGTGTTAATTTTGGAAAAATATGAGCTCTGTAGTTTTTCAAATATTAATTGCAATATTAGATATTTTTTGACACCCGGTATTTAACAGAAATTTTCATTATTTTGAAGCAGTTTATTGACAGCTACTTTATGAACAATTTTACAAAATATATGAAAAAAAACTAAGCCATTTTTGAGGTTGACGGCTGTGATTCAAATGGTTCGATTCCTTCTAAATCGTTGTCTTCCTCTGAAAATGATGAGGTTTCGTCGTCACTACTTGAAGATTCCAGTGCAATAACTAAATCATCAATAACCGTTTCAATTCTGCCATCTACTTCCCGGTATTTATCTTCAATAGAACGAACATGTTTAACATATGTTTTCCAATTTTCAGCCGATATTGAGTCAATCGTTTTAATTGAAAGTTCACCGGCGTTGCCCTCTCGAATATATTTTTTAACTCGTGCACATGCAAGTTCAATAGGGTTCATATCATACACCTTTAAGGCAGCCTTAAAGGTGTATGACCGAGGTTACGTAAAAAACTTTCAATTTTATTTTTTTTCTCTAGGCTTGTTGGCTGATATTACTTCATATAATTGATATTTTCTCCATGTTGGATCACATACAAGATTGTTCGATTTAAGTCACGATATCATATGAGCTTTTGTAGAGTATTTAGTTGGCATTACTACGACTGATTTGGGAGGAATATTAGGTAGAAGCTTCTCGAGCAACCGCTTTTCAAAATTATCTCTATTAATCTGTCCATGATAGTCTCCAGTTGTTAGTCCAGAGCGAAAAACTAAAGCAGCACCTGGAACAAATCCGGCTTCTGAACCAGCATGAACTATAATAAAGCGACTACTAAAGCGGATTCCCCGAAAAACACTTGTAAAACTTTCACTTTGCTAGTATTTGTTCACTGTCATATCATTATCTACCCAGGTTTCTTTAGATACACAATATTGCGTCCTTCTTGCCTATATTGCCTTACAGTTGATAGATATTTCACCCGCTGGTGAAAAATATTTAATCTCTCAATGAGCAATTTTCGTTTATATTGGCACTTGCGCCAAACAAAACTATTTGATCGTAAAAGCCGATTTAAGGTTTTATGCCCGTACGGAAAATCTGTTTTGTTCCTTCTTTAACTTTATATAAAAATCCTCTATTGTTCGTCGAATGACTTGAAAATCACCATCTTTGTATGATAATCGGGGCCCTTTTTACCAGGAGATTTTAAAGATGAAGTAGAACATAGGCGATCATTATGTTCTCTTTGAATTTTTCTTACACTACTTTCCGAAACACCAGTCTAAAATGCAGCGCGTTTTGTCCGATTTTGAATTGGAATAGTCCAACTATTATTTTCAGCTTCTCTAGTACAGGCTTCTATAACGCTCGCAATAACTTCACGTGCACCGCTTCGAATTGTTTTTCCTCTTTTGCTGGCCATCGTTACTTCGAAATAATAATTCAAATTCAACGCAACGCATTTATATAGAAATTAAAACAAATGCTCGAAATGTATAGGCGCCACTGGAAATAGCTAGAACCTTCTAACGGCAAGTGCATGGAGACTCTAGGCACATCCTAATTACAAGTGGACCAGTGCGAAATTTACTAAATCCTCGATTAATTTTCCGTACCGCTTAACTGGCGCACTTTATAGGTGTAGCCGCAAACTATTACAACAATTAAAATAACATAAAATTTATTTGCGTACACAAATTTTACTTTTCCGCATGCTTAAGACTATAAACCTTTATTTTAAGAACCGCCCGGTAATCTTTCGTGTCCCTTACTTTAAAAATTCAGTTTAATTTTTCGACCACGTTTAGACTTAAAACCGCCTCAATTTTAATTTGCTTGCTTATTTTGGTTTGCTAAAGTAAACACTTCTAATAACGACTGGTATCGCAAAGAAACTAATAGTAGTATATCAACAATATTCGCTAGTGTAAAAATACTTGAAATTTTTAAAATTCTTAACAGTAAATACCAACACCTTTCTACATGCCCAGGTGGTCCTTCTTGTATACAAACCTCTAATGCCTCGGAGAATATCAATCTGGCTGAGTGCCGAATATTATAGGAAAATTCCGCAAATTCTTGGCGAATATTGACGACAAAAACACGCCAAAGGCCGCAATCTAGCCCGTTTATTGAATAAACTCTTCTCCTGGCTATAGTCTGACTTTGATTTTCCATTTAATGGATCCCGACAGTTTTATAAAGGACCTTTTTTCACTTAATGGTTTTGCAGTCGTGGTCTATTTGGCCCCCTTTTCCCATAGTGTACTTCACACATCATTCTCTAGCGCCGAGTTAATTTATAATCGAATCGCTATTGTGGTGAAATAAATTATAGCAATAGTGCTTTTTAATGATAAAAGAGCATGCTTTTGATCGAATAAAACTTCCCATGCAGACATATATTCTCACATTATTTTTTATGTGTTAGTAAAAAGTAATTTAAGTCCAAAAATTTAAATTTACCAGTAGAAAGAATAAAATAATTTTGAAATTTATTCCCGTAATTAGTGTTTTTAATAAGTACCTTAAAACGGAATAAATCGCAACTTAAAGGTCGATAGAAACAAAAGTCGTAAACGTAATTTAAAAAATCATGCCGTGTCAGTGTTATCTTGCAGATGTACGAAATCGGTTTCATATATATATGAAGTGATGTACGGTAAGGCGTGGCAAATTTCAGTTGAAAGGATATAAAAAATCAGGTAAGACACTACACATTTTGTCCAAGTTTAACTAACTGATACCTATTAACGAATTTACTTTCAAACTTGGGAGAATTGATTATTAATAGAAAAATGCCCTTTTATGCATAAAAGACGTGCATCAAATTTCACACAGTTATTTATCTATAATTAGGATGTATAAAAATATATTTATTTAAAACTCTGTATCTCCAAAGTTAAGACTATTAGGTTCATATTAAACTTTTTTCTTAAAAAGGTTCAAGAATCACCCCCTTTAACATTAGCACGCAATTAGGAAACGCCCTGTATAGTACTTTACAATGACACCCCCTGTACAAAGTAATATGACAGACGGAGACAAACGGTAACTTTTGGCATACCCGAATAGCCCAAAGTCGAACTGCATAAGTTAAAATTTTGATAAATCTCGTTCACAGGAATCAGTGCTGGCTCCCCTACTATAACTACACTGATGTGTTAATTTTGGAAAAATATGAGTTCTGTAGTTTTTCAAATATTAATTGCAATATTAGATATTTTTTGACACCCGGTATTTAACAGAAAATTAATTATTTTGAAGTAGTTTATTGACAGCTACTTTATGAACAATTTTACAAAATATATGAAATAAAAAACTAAGCCATTTTTGAGGTTGACGGCCGTGATTCTAATGGTTCGATTCCTTCTAAATCGTTGTCTTCTTCTGAAAATGATGAGGTTTCGTTGTCACAACTTGAAGATCTCAGTGTGATAACTAAATCATCAATAACCGTTTCAATTTTGCCATCTACTTCCCAGTATTTATCTTCATTAGAACGAACATGTTTAACATACAATTTCCAATTTTCAGCCTATATTGAGTCAATCGCTTCTAATGTTATTTTTTTTAAATCTTTAATTGAAAGTTCACCGGTGTTGCGCTCTCAAATATATTTTTTTTACTCCTGCCCATCCAAGTTCAATAGGGTTGAGGTCGCTCATGTATGGAGGCATCCTTAAAGGTGTATGCCCGTCAATTTTATACTTTTTTTCTCTAGGCTTGTTGGCTGATATTACTTCATATAATTGATATTTTCTCTATGTTGGATCACATACAAGATTGTTCGATTTAAGCCACGATATCATATGAGCTTTTGTAGAGTATTTAGTTGGCACACACTTCTGAACCAACAAGAACTATAATAAAGCGACTACGAGAGCGAATTCCCTGAACAACACCTGTAACACTTTCACTTTGCCAGCATTTGTTCACTGTCATATCATTATCTACCCAGGTTTCGTCTGGATACACAATATTGCGTCTTTCTTGCCTATATTGCCTTACAGTTGATAGATATTTCACCCGCCAGTGAAAAATATTTGGTCTCTCAATGAGCAAATTTCGTTTATTGCGCCAAACAAAACCATTTGATCGTAAAAGTCGATTTAGGGTTTTATACCCGTACGAAAAATTTATTTTGTTCTTTACAGCACGAAGTAGGGGTTTACAGGTCGGAACCTTCTTCAAGTTTATATAAAAATCCTCTATTGTTCTTCGAATTACTTGAAAATGATCTTTTTTTTACCAGGAGATTTGAAAGGTGAAGTAGAACACGAGCGATTATTATGTTCTCTTTGAATTTTTCTTACACTACTTTCCAAAACACCAGTGTAAAATGCAGCGCGTTCTGTTCGATTTTGAATTGAACTATTATTTTTATCTTCTCTAGTACAGGCCTCTATCACGCTCGCAATAACTTCACGTGCACCGCTTCGAATTGTTTTTCCTCTTTTGCTCGCCATCGTTACTTCGAAATAATAATTCAAATTTAACGCAACGCGTTTATATAGAAATGAAAACAAATGCTCGAAATGTATAGGTGCCACTGGAAATAGCTAGAACCTTCTAGTGGCAAGTGCATGGAGATAGGTACATCCCAATTACAAGTGGACCACTGCGACATTTACTAAATCTTCGATTAATTTTCGGTACCGCTTAGCTGGCGCATTTTATAGGTGAAGCGGCAAACTATTACAACAAATAAAATAACATAAAAATTATTTGCGTACACAAATTTTATTTTCCGCTTGCTTAAGACTATGAACCTTTATTTTAAGGACCGCCCGGTTTTCTTTCGAGTCCCGCACTTTACAGAGATGCTAGTAAAAAAAGCATTAGTTATTCGGTTTTGTATAGAAGCTTCAAGAAACCACATACAATGAGTCAAGGTTGGCAAACAGTTTTACGAGCTTGCATATTGCAAAATATATATGTCAAAATATTAAAATTTCAAGAGCACCTATTTTACCGAAAGATATAACCTCTTATTTTGACTATCTGGCAGAGGAACTAATAGATGTTCCTCCTTCTCACATGTAAAATTATGATGAGACTAACGTATCAGATGATCCGGGATGCAAAAAGGTAATATCTAAACGCGGATGTCCAGGAAAACCAATATGCTATCCATAAATGGTTTTATTAAATGTAAAAAGATTTGCTTATTTAAAAAAAAAGCCATAAATATCACTTGGAAGCTATTAAATACCTAGTTCAAAAAGAATATAATTTCGGTTGATTTTAATTGTGGTATATGTTAAAAACCTATTCAAATTTAAAGCCCATTAAGTAAAATGTCGATACTGGAATAAATAAATTAGCCTTGTATCGTATTTGTTGTTGGTTAGAGGCATCGTTTAAGTCTGGTGGGAAATACCGGCAAGAGCTTCAATTTGGCGAATTTCCAAAGCATTTAATAATCTGAATAAATAACGTGTAAATTTATTCTGTTGGGAATGAATTGCAGTAAACGCCTAAACCGCTACTAACTGTGAGCGACGTTAAATATAATCTTATCGTAAATCCATTCTCATCTTAATCCTGAAAGGTAATTTTATTAACTAAAAGTTTTATTTCAGCCATTCTGAAAAATTATAATATATTTTAATTATATAGTAATAATCTAAAAAAACGTTGATTTTTGCAAAATATTAATACATTCTTTATACTTCCCAAGACAACTTTTAGGTGCCGATAAAAGGTACATATAAAAGTTGTAAGATTTTCTTAATGGAACATCCTGTATATTGTAACAAAAAGTCATGGATAATTTTTTTTCTAAATTCAAAAATATATATGTTGACAGTTGGTTAAGACGTTTTCTAAATATTTGCATTTAAAGAACGCAATCGGACTTGCCATTAATAAACAAATGCTTATTCATTGCACGGCACCATTATTTAACCTACCAAAAAACTAATTTTTTTTTAAAAAAAATAATTTATGAAATTTCACAAATGATGAATGTGCCGCTGTTATTTTCGATACATTTTCTGTAATCTGTATATAATTTAAATAAAGCATTGCAAATATGCTCCGAATGATCTTCATTCAATGAATGTATACTTATTTAGAAACTTTGTCTCAAATCCTCCAAATTTTGACTTCTTTCTTTACATACTTCATCCTTTAGATATTCCTATAAAAAATGGTCTAAAGAGGTCAGCTCAGGACTATTAGGTGGCCAGTTAATGGTCCCATGATCATTGTTTCTACAAAAAAATCTTACGTAGGCTGTCCAGGTGCTATATTATGATGTTAAATTCCGTGAGAGGAAGTTCTTCTAACACAGCTTCAATTTCATTCAAAAACTGAATGTATTTATTTCCTGTTAACGAGCACTCAATTATAATCGGCCCAATTATTCTGTTCCTAAGAATACCACACTCAACTCTTTTGCGTAACCGTTGTCGTGGGCCCTATTGTTCTGAAAAGCGAGCGTTGTTTTACTAATGTTTAGAATATGATATTTGTTTTGGATTGTTTTTGTTTAATAAAGAAAAGATTTTTAAATATAATCGTTTTATTAAAAAATAAAATCGTTAAAAGAAAATATTAATTATAAAAATTTCTGATCGTATATTTTACGAGAGTTACATTTAACGTATAACTTACGATGGTTATATTTTTAGGGTTAAAATAATATTAACAAAAACAACGAGGAATTCCAAAACCATACCGTGATTGTCGATATATTTAAATCATTTTAAATATCGGGATCACTGGAAACAGGAACCATGCAAAGTTTACAGTACAAAACTCTATTTAACTCTGGTTTCTATTACAATGAGCAAATCCAAGCATACAATTAAACATACAAAGAAAAATTACCAAACACCTCTCTGCCATCTTAGCTTTTATGCCGATACTTTTTTCTGAAATAAAGGAACTAATTTCAGAAATGAAAGATGATAGTTCCCAGCAGGGGCGTGCGATGAAATTTTAAGAAAGGGAAGCAATTTTTAGAAACTTACCTATTTGTAACGTAATTCGATTCTTAGATCATTTTTTGCAAATTCGCCAATAACGTCATCATAAAAACGTCGATGCTCTACCATTTTTTGGAGAAGTTTATTTTCAATGGACAACAGCTATATATGCTCCTGCCCCGTTAAATTTCTCACGAAATTTTTTATACGTTTAAGTGTTGAAAAATTGCGTTCTACTGACGAACTTGTGGCAGGTATTGTCAATACTAATTCACACAATTTCGACACTTCGGTGTAGGCATCTTCCAGCTCTATGTCTTTTAAAAATTGCATTAGTTCCTTAGCGTTATTTTCTGCGCTAATGTCATCAGTTTCGTAAATCACTTTTAGTTCAGATCGCAGTAACACTCGGTCGTAAAACTGGCCATAATGGAGAAGAAGAGATTTAAACGCATCTTCTGGAATAGTTTTTCCTTTAAATGCATCAAAATTGCAGAGCTCGAGGAATTTAAAATCATTTAAACCGTTATATCTATAGTTTATTTGTTGCTGAATTTGATCGATTATTTCATAAAAGAGGCGCCTGTATGATGTTTGAACTTCTCCCACCTTGTTTGTTCGAAGACGCTTGGCTTGTGGCTCTACATTTAACGTCATCGTGTTCTCCCAAAATAGGTCAAAGTCATCTCTTTTTTGGCTTAACATGGACTTTAAATCATCCACTTTTTTTAGGCAAAAAGCAATATCATTTGTTTTAGTTTGTAATATATTAAAAACATTGTCCGAGAATAGAAATATGTCTGAAAATATTAACAAATAATTAAAATTAAAATCTAGTTTCAAACAGTCTAAAAACTTCCTCGAATTATTTATTGCTTCTGAGTCCCACGTTTCATTATTTTCTATTATATTCTCAAATAGTTCAATCAGTGATTCATGATTTTCAGATACTGTTAACACAAGTCTTCCATTATAGTTCCACCTAGTAGGAGTTACTTTGGGCAATCGTTTGTGGACATTGGAGTCCAAAACTTGTGTACGTTTTGTTGACTTGGAAAAAAAGCAGCCATGCCACTTAAAGTAACGAAAAATTCTTTACTCACATTTCTTAATGTGATTGATGGACTGGGGTAAAACTAAATTTAATTTATGTGCAAAACAATGGACAAACACAGCACTTGGGAAAGTTTCCCGAACTTTAGCTTGCAGACCCCTTAATTGTCCTGCAATCACTGCAGCTCCATCATAGCTTTGAGCAACTAATTTTTTCTCTCCATTAATTTCTTTAGTAAAACTACTATAAACTACGGTATATAATGCAACTGCTGTACGATTTTCGGGCACATTCTTAAAAGCTAAAAATCGCTCTTGAATACTTCCGTCTGTTTTAACGTAGCGTATTACTATAGATAATTGGCTAAAATTAGTGATATCAGTTGTTTCGTCCAGAACAATAGCAACGAACCGCGCCTCACCAATCTCTTGCTTAATTCTTTTTAGAATAATGGTTGCAACAGCGGAAATTAAATCATTCTGGATTCGAATCAACGTTCCGCGAAAAACGCTAGACTGCTCTAAATGATTTTTTAAGCTATCAACATATTTAGCCATTAAACTAAGTAAATCTTGAAAGTTTCCCCTATTTGAAGAAACCCTTGTTTCGTCATGACCTTTAAATCCCAATTCGTGCTGTCTGAGAAAACCTTGGAGAAGACAAACAACATCGATAAGTCTTCTTAATATTTGCCTATTTTTATCGACTAGTTCATTGTGTTGGCAGTGGCTAATTTCCAACTGTTTATTAAGGGCGTGTTCAATTCTGGTTTTGCCGAAGACTTTTTCTTTTATGACGGCCTGTAAATGCGCTTTGGACATAATGTGTCTTTTTACAGCTTTATGGAAATTGTTTTAGTCGGAAACAGCAGTTTTATTCCAGAGACCTTTTTCATTTTCAAAAAGTAAACATGGCCAACAAAATAATTTACTTATATTTTCGCACCCTGTTAGCCATTTAAATTGTTCGTATTGATTTTCCGGATAAAAATGTCTAATACAGTTTTTCATTTTTGTGGTTAAATTTTTCATAGGCGGTTTTGCCCTTCCTTTATAAATTATTTAAAGCTTATCAGCGAAGTTTAATATTGAAAATCCCTTTATTATTAAGACACCCATCACACATTCACACACACTCTTCTTACTTAATTCTCCAACATTTTCATCGTTATTACCGACAGCCGAAGTTGACGGTATTTGCATATCCACGTCCGTATTATTGTCTTCCTTATCGCACCATGCACGACGCGACGTACGTATTGCACAACACACGTATAACCGTTCAAACAAAGAATCTACTCTAACGATAGCTTCTGCCACCACTTAAAGCACGCGACTGAAATGCAAAAATTGCAAACAGCTGGTGCAAAGTTCAATAACCTTTGGCTCGATTCACAGGAAATCAAGCTTACAGGACTTGGCTGCAGAGAAGCTAGCAGACCGCATAGGTTCTATTCGATATTATATTGTGGCTGGATCGGAGTCAAGGCCGCATTTATTATGGGCTTGATAATTAAGATAATATTTTAGCATTTTTAATATAAACTAAATTAATGGTTTTCTATTTCAAAAATTACAGTTTAGAAGATGTTTTGTAATTTTTTTTGGGGAAGCACTGCTTCCCTTACTTCCATGGGCTGCACGCCCCTGGTTCCCAGTCTGGAAGCCAAAGAAGTAGTAAACAAAGAGAAGTTAGACAAAAGTTTTGGTAATTAAGTCTATCAGAACTGCAGTTTTATTCTTTAAAAACATATGATTAATAAAGAACTAAATCAGCTTTTAAGAGTGTCAAGAGTAAAACTAGAAAAAAACCTCTCAAAACTCAAAAATTTAAACATTTTCTAGAAAAAGATATTGGATGTGACATTTTTTTGAAGTGAACAAAATTTACTTATCTAATGAGGATATTCAAGAATACTATTTGACAGCAGAATAGACAAAGTCAAATCAAATGTAGATTTTATTTTTAATTAAATTAAAAATATAACACTAGTCTACAGCCATTTTGCGACTGTGTTGTAAAAGTCAACTTTTTGTTAATTTTTGGTCGCTAAATGAGAAAATGGTGGAAAACTTCCTAACACGTAAGATTTTCAAGTTATGATTTGTTTAGGAAAAATTAGTAATTTAATCACAATATTTTTAAAAATAATGTTTGTTGGAATTAAAATTAAACTCAAATTATTTTATTATAGAGCTTGCATGATGTTTAACGTTTACGCGTTCCTTATGATGTGTTTAAGGGAACTGTACTAATGCAACATACCGGACCGCGATTATGCTAAATGTACGTTTTTCCCTAAGTTGGAGAAATTGTGTACAATCTAGCCATATTGCATGGGGGTGCCTGGGATGATCCCCATCAACAAAGTCTTAGCCCCCTAAGGCTTAAAATAACGAAAAAACTTGAAGATTCAGCTATTTATCGAAGGGCACCCGTATACAGGAATTAGGTCCCCGCTTCTAGTACTCTCGATACCCAATGTTTCTAGTAAATCCCAGAGGTACGAAACGGCTATAAAAACGGCCGGCCGACCGTCTGGCGGATCATCCGTATTGGTTTAGCCCGAGTAGCAAAATAAAGAAAAGCACCCCATTTAATCCAACAAGCTGAATTTAATGATGACGTTTGGGCCCTCCACTTGTCCAAAGAGCGTGCTGAACTATTACGTTCAAGATTACAATAATGGAATTTACTAGGTATTGGAACCAAAGTTACAATTCATACATTCAGGAACCGTAACCAGGAGCTATCCTCGTTTTTTACTACGCAAAATAAAATATGGGTTTGTGTTAATCGAAACCCGGACGAATGGCGCTAATTTGTAGATTTTTCTAAAATAAGTTTAAAGGCAGTTCTGCTCCATAATCGCCACGAACGACCTTTTATTTCCCTTTCGCATATAGTTGAGATGAACGAAACATACAAAAATATGTCATTTATTCTCAATACAATAAGCTATGAAACGTATAAGAGGCAGATATGTGATGACCTAAAAGTCATAGGAGTATTAGTAGGTCTTCAGGGTGGATTGATTTACCAAGTATTGCTGTTTTCTTTTTCTTTGGGATAGTAGACCAACACAGCGCCATTATTAGTAAAAGAAAGGCTTCATAGAGATCAATTTATTCTAGGCCAGGCTTGTTGAACCTAAAAAAGTTCTGTTACCTCCATTACACATTTTCCTAATCTAAGTGATGCTAACCTTAAGGATGAAATATTTCTTGACCACAATTTAGAAAAACACTAAGGGATGAAAAGTTTGATCAAAAATTAAGTGATTTTGAATTAGCTGCGTGGAGGTCTTTTAAAATAATTATTTCGGAATTTTTAAGATACAAAAATGTAGAAAACTACGAAAACTTGTCCACGAGATCTGATCACTGAATGCAAAAAGTGATCTACAAAGACTTACTATAAATATATTTTCATGTGTGTATTTTTGCAAATAAAACCTGTTATCCTTAGAATATCTTGATTATTGTCTTAGTTTGAACTTATATATAAAAATTATGTAAGAATTTTGGAATAAAACGAAAACGACTGATGCATTCTATAACTCAAAATCTACATGTGTTGGACGATTTGGTTTTTATTCGTAATCAGAATGGTTTAAACTTCCCCGTACAACCATTGTAACATCAGTCACAATTTTTTTATATTCGTTGACTGAAACTTCGAATAATAAAACATAGATATTTATTGATATGGCTTTAGAAAAATTAAAACATGACTCTAAAGACGATAAAGTTCGCATGTAAACCAAAATGTGACAGTAAAGAAGTGGTCCAAGACCTACATAATTTTATCATACATTTGATTAAATAAATAATATCATTAATTTCATTGAGGAAGAGCTTAACAAGTTTTTTAAATACTTGCTTATGATAATTACTAAACATAATTGACACTTAACGCGAACTCTCCTCCTCATATAATAATATATATGGTCGACAAAATTTTTTTTTATTGTTGTGACACAAATCAGAATAGCATAATCTAATAGAATGGCCCTATTCAAATACGAAAATGACAAATAGAAAGTTGTAACACGTAGGGTTTTCTTGTTAGAGTTGTAGAACCATATCGAATGTTACAATACTAAATATCTATAGAAAAAATGTTTTCAGAAAATTCTTAACCCTGTTTATTGACTATGTTAACAGTTTTCGCCTATTAAACACACCATACATCTAAGAGAAAAGCAAACGAGAAAAATATTAACTTAAAACACTAATTAAACTTTATTTTTTCCGTTTGAGGTGTCCTATCTTCTCTCTTCAAAAACCAACAGTAGTCACCCATCATGGCTGGATCCTATCGTCCTTGGTACCGAATTTTCATTGTTCTGATACATTGGTGAAACCTTTCACCCTGCTCGTCACTAACAGCTCCCAAATTTTTAGGAAAAAATGACAGATGGGAATGGAAGACGTGAATTTGTAATGACATTTTGGCACCAAGCGCTTTATAGGCATCTAAGACATCATTAACTAATTGTTCATAATTTTCATCCATATTGTTGCCTAAAAATCCTCTTACTACATTAACAAATGAATTCCATGCTCTGAGTTCCTGCCTGGTAAGCTTTTCTGTAAAAATTACATTGTCCAGCAATTTTCTGATTTGTGGCCCAATGAAAATGCCTTCTTTTAATTTGGCATCCCTTAACTGGGGAAAGTCTTGTCTTAGGTACTTAAATTCGTCACCATCTTAATTCAAAGCCTTCACAAGTTTTTCATCAGCCCAAGTTTAATGTGAAGAGGAGGCAAAAGGACATTTTTGCGATCAACAAGAGGTATAAGTTTAACATTTTGAGATCCTGGTTGAAATTCGCTTTTTTCTGACCAGATTTTTGTTACATACTGCTGATTTATTGCACGACTGTCCCATAAATAAAAAAACAGGAATATTTTGTAAATCCTCCGTGAAGTCTCACTAAAGTCGCTATAATTTATAAGTCCCCACATATCTATTAAAATCGTGCGCATATTTTCAAAATTTTCTTTCAATGCAACTGAATAGGCAACTGGTATAGAGGATTTTAAATTTCCGTTATGCAATAACACAGCTTTTAAGCTATATTTAGATGAGTCTATGAATAAGCGCCACTCACGAGGAGAATGTTCAATATCAAGTTCCTGCATTAAACTGTCTATATCAGTACACGCGCACCACGAATTTTCCATACTGTAGAATTCAGAAAACATAGCAATTCTCTTTCTAAAATTCGTAATTTTTATTTTTTTGGCTAATAGATTCCATTCCTTAAGACGGGAACCCAGAAGTTCTGAGTGTTGCTTGGATAACCCCAAATCACGTACTAAATCATTTAATTCTCTTTAAACTCGCCGGAACTGGGACCTGTGGTAGAAGTGGGATTGGTGCAGTGTTATTCTGAGCTGCCTGATGATGCGTTACCTCCACTATCTCCCAAATCAATAGCTTGCCAATTTAAAGGCGCAATCGGCACTGGCAAATTTGCATTATGAGGAACAAGTCGTATGGCAGATTGCAAATTTGGATATTCTGTATTGTGCTTTCCCTTTTTGGAATAACCTTCAGTCTTTGTCAGGCAAAAATAGCAATCGTCAGAATGATTGAAGGTTTCTCGCCATACCATTGGAACTGCAAAAAGCATAATTTTTCTCTTTCCTTTCATCCACTGCAGCAATGATACACTACAATTAACACAGCACACGTGGGGAGCCCACAAGCGGTGGGGGGATTGTGGGGGGATATTGTGGTGTGTTAATAAGGATCAAGATAAGCTCTTGATCCTTAATTAACACACCACAATATTTAAAGTAGGTTTTTGTTACATTTGCGGAAAATAGCCTGGCTTGTGATTTCACCAGAAATTTCCACAAATATAGCAAAATTTGTCAGGAGAAATTTTGCAATTTTGTATTAGGGCTTTACGAATATTTTTTTTATTATTGGAAGACTATTTCCATTGCGAAAAATAATGAGCTGGCCTGTGTTAGAAAAATCTTGTCGGCCTGTGAATTGTCACTTTTTACTAATCCTTTTGTGGAAAGAAACAAAACTGAAATATTTTTAATGATCCGATTTTTTCTCTAATGTAACTTAACATCAAAAATAACTAATAAAAGCAGATCTTATGTAGCACCCGAACTACCACAGATAATTTTTTTTCTGTTTATCGATATATTCTTTAGAACATTTACGTGATTATTGACGTAACAAAAACGCACATTTCGATACCGTAGTCGTTCAGTTTTCCGGGTTTAATGGTTTGAACAACATTTTCAAAACTCGCCAATAGAAACGTTCGTGAATAACCATAAAAATATATGCCGCATATTTTATATGGGCCGCTGTTCAAATCTGCCAACAAGCTGCGCTAAAAATATTTTATATTGTCCAATATATCTTTATAATATCCTCATAAATATTAATGAATGTTGTAATTTTTTTCTCCTATCGGGACACGAGTTCAGTGCCATTACATGGATATATTAGGCAGATGTGAATTAATTAGGTTATATTACAGGTCATTACCCAAACATGGACTCAGTTCGGGGAATACAGTCCGACCTTAACCGATTGTAACACGTCCA
This sequence comes from Kuschelorhynchus macadamiae, assembly GCA_030620095.1. NCBI lineage: Eukaryota > Metazoa > Arthropoda > Insecta > Coleoptera > Curculionidae > Kuschelorhynchus > Kuschelorhynchus macadamiae. The sequence continues at coordinate 853,866 of JAUTXW010005151.1, read as the reverse complement.
TGGCATATAGCTAATGGGTTTGTACGTTTGTATAATGTTCGATTCCAGCAACGTGCTCCCAACAACTGGGTAAATATTAGGACTAGGTGGCTGAAATTATTTAATCATGTTGTAGAATGTAATACGATTTCTGACATCTGTAAAGGACAATAAGTTCAATAAATATATGGAGATGTCATCATTGGATGTTGTACTTGTTTTATTGGGACATATGTTCTATTAATACTGTGTTATCAATTTAACTACATAGAAACAGTAGAAAAAATATGATGTTCATTAATATACAGGTTGTCAGCTTGAAAAAATGTCTCCTCTAAAGATTTTATTCTAGTAAATAATATTAACAATTAAAAATACATCACAATCTTAATATCAATTAAGACATGAGTACAAATTCCACTGGCCGATAAAAAAAAATTTTTTGTTGTAACACAAATCAGAATAGGATAATCTAATAGAATGGACCTATCCAAATAGGAAAATGACAAATAGAAAGTTATAGCACGTAAGGTTTTCTTGTTAGAGTTGTAGAATCATATCGAATGTTACAATACTAAATATCTATAGAAAAAATGATTTCAGAAAATTCTTAACCCTGTTTATTGACTATGTTTACAGTTCTCGCATATTAAACATACCAAACATCTAAAAGAAAAGCAAATGAGAAAAATATTAACTTAAAACACTAATTAAACTTTATTTTTTCCATTTATGAGGTATCCCATCTTCTCTCTTCAAAAACCAACAGTAGTTACCCATCATGAATGATGAATTTCCATTGTTCTGATGTCTTGGTGAAACATTTCACCCTGCTTGTCACTAACAGCTTCCAAATTTTTAGGAAAAAATGACAGATGGGAATGGAGGAAGTAAATGTTTAATGGCATTCTGGCACCAAGCGCTTTAAAGGCATCTAAGAGTTCATTAACTAATTGTTCATAATTTTCATCCATCTTGTTGCCTAAAAATCCTCTTACTGCACTAACAAATGAATTCTATGCTCTGAGTTCCTGCCTGGTAAGCTTTTCCGTAAAATCGTTCAGCAATTTTCTGATTTGTGGCCCAATAAAAATGCTTTCTTTTAATTTGGTATCACTTAAATGGGGAAAGACTTGTCTTAGGTATTTAAATCCATCACCATCTTTATTCAAAGCCTTCACAAAGTTTTTCCTCGGCCCAAGTTTAATGTGAAGAGGAGGCAAAATGACATTTTTGGGATCAACAAGAGGTATACATTTCACATTTTGTAAATCCCCCTGAAGTCCAACTAAAATCGCTATAACTCTACTTAAGTCCCCACATATCTGCCTTTTATACCTATTGTAGTTTATTTTATCCAAAATTGTGCGCATATTTTCATAATTTTCTTTCATTGCAACTGAATGGGCAACTGGTATAGAGGGTTTTAAATTTCCGTGATGCAATAACACAGCTTTTAAGCTATATTTAGATGAGTCTATGAATAACTCACGGAGAGAATGTTCAATATCAAGTTCCTGCATTAAACTGTCTATATCAGTCCACGCGCATAACGAATTTTCCATACTCTAGAATTCAGAAAATATATTATTTCTTTTTCTGAAATTCGTAATTTTTGTTTCTTTGGCCAGTAGGTTCCATTCCTTAAGACGGGAACCCAGATGTTCTGACTGTTGCTTGGACAACTCCAAATCACGTACTAAATCATTTAATTCACTTTGAACAATCAAATGTGGCTCGCCGGAACTGGGACCTGTGGTAAAAGTGGGATAGATGCACTGTTCTTCTGAGCTGCCTGATGATGTGTTATCTCCATTATCTCCCAAATCAAGAGCTTGCTAATTTAAAGGCGCAATCGGCACTGGCAAATTTGGATTATGAGGAACAGGTCGTATGGCAGATTGCAAATTTGGATATTCTATATTGTGATTTCTCTTTTTGGAATAACCTTCAGTCTTTGTCAGGTAAAAATAACAATCGTCAGAATGACTGGTGGGTTCTCGCCATACCATTGGAACTGCAAAAGGCATACCTTTTCTCTTTCCCTTCATCCACTGCACCAATGATACACTACAACTAACACAGCACACATGGGGAGCCCACCGCTTATATTGATCCCCAATTAACACACCAAAATATTTAAAGTAGGCTTTTTTACATTTTCGGAAAATGGCCTGGCTTGTGATTTCACCAGAAATTCTCCACAAATATAATAAAATTTGTCAGGAGAAATTTTGCAACTTCGGCGCGTTTGACTCGACATTCTCGTCTTTACATACACTTGCTTATCGTTACACAGAGAACCACTCAATTCAAAACTCAACAGAAGAGTGATGTTTAACGTTTATTTTATGTCTATTGTTGTAAACAAGCCAGGCTAGGTAATTTTCCCGTCGAAAAATGGACCCATTTTAGCCGCCACGCATTAAAATTGTTTACCTTCTATTATAAAAGGTTCTAATTAGGCTATTAAAAATGGTACGTATTAGGGTTTTCCAAATATTTTTTTTATTATTGGGAGGGTATTTCCGTTCTGAAAATAATGAGCTGGCCTGTGTTAGAAAAATCTTGTCGGCCAGTCTTAGGTAGGGTCTGTAATGTATGCCCAAAATGTATGGTAATTCCAAATTTTGTAAATGTGATAACATCTAAAAATAAAGAGATGGAAACTTAATACGGCAAACATAAAATGGAAGCTTTCACGGCTTTGGTCGATTAAAAAATAGTTTTTTGGGATTAGACCGTGTCAAATTGGACGGAATTACTATCCGACGTTTCTCCTTCGGTTCTTCAGGGATCTTTAAGCCACGAGATCTGAACATTGATTAGCTCGAACAGATTCAGGCGGGCTTTCATAGCCGACTTGTGCTTGCCGAACCGTGACCCTGTGTTAAAATCGGTTTCCACGTATGATGTAGACCGTAACACATATCTCTATTTTTTGTGTGTTTAAAAATTTCAATAGATTCTCTCATTTTCCGTTTATAAAATCCTGGAACCGATGCTAGAACCGTGGTTTCCTTTACATTTACAATATGGCCAGTGGTATGTTGATGTTCAGCTACAGCAGATTGAACAATTTGATTCTTTTTAATACATCGTTCATGTTTCATAAGTTTTGTTCGTACTGAGAGTCCTGTTTCTCCAACATACACTTCTCTACAGGAGCAAGAGATTTTATATACTCCTTCTGTTTGAAAAGGTTCAAGATCTTTCGCAAGCATTGTCCAATCTTCTTATGTGTATTGAAGATTGTACGTTTGTGGGACCGCCGAAGTATTGTCCTATTTTGTCTGTAGTGCCATGTCTGTAAGGAAGAACAACACTACCTAACGGTGGCTCCTCATTATTCTCCTTTTAAAATAATAAAATAAGAAATATTTTATTTTATTAATTTACTGAATAAAAAAAAATCGCAAAGTTAATTAAAAGAAAAGCAAAAGTATCAAGATACAAGCTCGTGGTCAATAGAGCGTGCGATATCGATGCCCTAAGCTCTTTTATCCCGCAGAGTGGGCGCTGGGACAAATTTAAAAGTTAAAAAAATTAAAAAGGTGAGCGCCACCAGTTTATCAGAGCCTAAATTGGAAAGCCCCTGGATGTTTTCGGCACTTACTTGTACTTGATACTAAAAATTTACCTGAAAAAGACGAGACAATGTGAGCTAAATAAAACACTCTAAAACAATAAACTTTATTTAATAAAATGTTAGTTTTTGGAAAAGCCTGTACAAAACAAAACAAAAAAATACACTAGTACAGAATACGTGTGAAATAAAAGAGGTTCACCAATTGGGCAAGGGTCCCAGCGTGATACGTCAACTGCACCCGGTGGAAGGTGTACCAGTAGACAAGACCTGAGATGTAGGACGGAACGTTACTCGTTCATGTCAAAGGGAAGCCTTAAAGCCCCGTACTAGGACCCTATTCAATAGGTTTTAGTTCGCCTCGAAGGAAGACTTCTTTCACAACGTGGCAGGAAAATGGCGGCCTGGTCCAACTTCAGCACCAAAAATCCTCTCTTAGAGAGATTGCTTGGAGGTTACAAAATATTATAAAATTCACAAATACAAAACCCCAAGTAAATTAGTTTGAAGCGGAGTAGAAATCCCACTAACGGATTCCCAAGAAAAACTTGGATTTTATTTTCCCCAGTTCCCGCTGAAGACCTTTCGATGTTACAGGAGACCAGAAAGGTGAAGTTAAAAATTAGTTCCTTACTGGAACCAACTCCGATGCCGAACTGTCATTGGTTAGATTGCTCCAGGTGACATCAGTGTTGTCAAGAGGAACTCGGAATGATTTAAAAAGAGATTCCAGGGCAAGAAAAACGACCACTGATTGGTTTAAAATTCAAATTTGGCAACAGTTGGGATCTTAGCATGCGCCTACAGAATGAGGGCATCGCATGCAGCGAGTGACTTATTATACTGTAAACTAGACAAGACGAATAGTAAACAAACATCTATCTTCCAGCTTCCAAAACTTAGATAATTAGAATAATAGTTGAAAAGGCTATCCCGAAAAATCAACTTGCAACTAAAAGAGATAACAAAGCTATGGGGAATTGAGTTCAAATGGGGAAGTGGAAAAACTCTGAAACAAAAAGGTACCTAGGCTTAATTTAAATGAAATTTTCTCAACAATACAATATAAATAAATTTGTTATTTTACCATTAAAAGATATTTATTCATAACGAAATATTTTACGCAATTCACAGAAGACAAAAAATGGTCAAGTAATAATTCAGGACATAAAAGGGTCTAAATACTCATGCAATCAGAAGAAAATGATTGAAAAGGGAAATATTTAAGGAAGTTAATTTGGATTTCCAAAACACTGCACAGAACTGATTTAGTTTTTTTACCAATATGCAACAGCTACTTGGTCGAAAAAAAAAAGGTATGAATATTGATTTTAAATCCAGCCATTTTATCTGTTTATAGGCCAAACTTAAGCGAAATAATTTGTACTAATGTGTTTGATATAGGGTAAATTCAAAATAAAATAACAAGCATGTATTGGCCTAAAAACAATCCTATATATATATATAAAATAGAAATATTTATCAAGGTAACCGTGCTTCATAAATATAAATTCCTACATGAGTACACCTTACATGCAAAAAAAAATCGGTGCATTAATGCCAGTATTTTACTATTTACAGCAACAGAAAAGATATGTTTGGACCCAAAAATAGAGGTTTAAAGTCGAGAATGCAGCATCCTGACAAGATTATCGAAAGGCCAAAACTTGCATAAATGAGGCAAAACAGGTTTTCAAGATTGCTAAAATTAAACTTTTATTTACTGTGTAATATTAAGAAATAAATATCTTTAGACGTAATTTGAGTTTTTGTTTTTTAAATAATTATAATTTTTAATTGATGAATGATATTGTATGGATATAGGCATCGCCATCCATGTAACAACGTTCAAACTTGCAGTAAAACGTTTCTTTAGAACGGGGTGTTGAACTACTTTAGCTAAACAATACTGATAGTTGTTGATAATACATACCGATTAATTATTATAATATAATCCGCTATAACAAATGAAATCTTCGCTTGAGATATGGTTAATCTAACTACATTATAAAACAAATATATAATTTAAATAAAGGGCACATATCAATTATTAAAAATTAACACTAAAATAGGACATATAAATGTTAACTTAGAGAATAAACTATGTAACAAAATTAAAGTGTTACACATTGGCGGAGTTGCACTACTATATCTTTTAATTGAACGCGTAATATCTTTAGCGCAATTGCCATTCTTGATCAGAAATCGAAATAGCTCTAAATACTAGTTAGTTAATATCCGATTTCTTTTGTGCTAAATGGTGCAAATTCCCATCACCATCCAACACAAAAGAGATCGGTTATTAACTCATTAGTATTTAGAGCTATTTCGATTTCTGATCAAGATTCTCTAACATCGAAACTGACCGAAGCTCTGAGAGAGAATGGCTATTGCACTGAAGATATTACGCGTTTAATTAAAAGATATAGTAATCCAAGTCCGCCAAAGAAGGAGCATGATGAATTTGTAAGGTAGTGTTGTTTTCCCTACATACATGGCACTACAGACAAAATAGGACGATACTTCTGTATACGTACAATCTTCAATACACATAAGAAATTTGGACAATGCTTGCGATCCCCTAAAGATTTGTTATTTTCTAAACGAAAAATTAGAAAATCTATTGAAATTTTTAAACATATAAATGACAATGACATATTCCCCAAAATGTTGGCCATATATTTATTCCATCAAAATTAGGTTAAATCGGAAAAACCTTTTTCTGCCAGCTTCCAAAACTAAGATAATTAGAATAATAGTTGAAAAGGCTATCCCGAAAAATCAACCTGCAACTAAAACAGAGAACAAAGTTATGGGGAATCGATTTCAAATGGGGAAGTGGAAAAACTCTGGAACAAAAAGGTACCTAGGCTTAATTTAAATGAAATTTCCCCAACAATACAATATAAATAAATTTTTTATTTAACCATTAAAAGTACGGAAGCGTAGAAGGGCCACAATTTTTTTATTTTTCAATTCTAAGTTTAAAGTCGGAATTTAACAAAATTCTGAGTTCAAAGTCGGAATTTAATAAAATTCTGAGTTTAAAGTCGGAATTTAACAAAATTCTGAGTTTAAAGTCGGAATTTAATAAAATTCTGAGTTTAAAGTCGGAATTTAATTAAATTCTGTGTTTAAAGTCAGAATTTAATAAAATTCTGAGTTTAAAATCGGAATTTAACAAAATTCTGAGTTTAAAGTCGGAATTTAACAAAATTCTGAGTTTAAAGTCAGAATTTAGTCCGTACGATTGTATAACAGACAGGAACCAAAAAAACCAGTTCAATATTCTTGTTTGAATAATGGCAAATGCGCTATGAATTGTTCCACCAAACTACTGATAGTTAAAAAATGATAAAAGGGGGGGAGGGTACAAAATAAAAGTTTCCTATTTTGATTTTTGAGTCTTAAATAAGTCCCTGACAAATTAAACATATGTTTAATTAGTTCATTTTATATATCTTTATTTATTTCTATTGCTGAAAAAAAAGCCAAAATGAATACAAGAAAACATATACATTGAAAGGTTCACAAAATAAAAAAGGTAATACAAAACGATAAATAAGTCTTTCTTAAGACTTATTTATCGTTTTATCGGTTCATATATGTTTCAACGATGTAAGGCTGTCTCGCGAAACATACTGACAGATCTCTCTCTCTGTTTCAAGGTGATTTAAGTTGAGTGCCCTATTAGAAATATCTGGAGAACCAACGAATAGGATGTTTTGAGAATTTGGCTTTGGCCATAGATGAACATAATATACTCTCGTTATAAAATATTTTAAATTGCGCGGTGTTGCCGCTTCTACCTCAAACCGGAGGCATAATCCGTTTTTTAAATGAAATGCCCTATATTTTATTAAATTTTTATATTTTTATAAAAAATCCAAGCACTTATTGAGTTACTTTTCTCATGCCTAAATTTAACTGTTTTCGAGAAAATGGCGCCTGAACAATGACAATTTTGAACCTTTGAAGCTCGGTAAATCTCAAACGAATTTACTTGCAACGAAATGGATTTCACTTAACTGTCTTAATATTTAATTATCTATCTCCTGACAGCAATTTAAGGTTTGGCAAGAGACGTCAAAAATGCATTTCGTTAAATTCTGACTTTAAACTCAGAATTTAGTTAAATTCTGACTTTAAACTCAGAATTTTGTTAAATTCCGACTTTAAACTCAGAATGTTGTTAAATTCTGACTTTAAACTCAGAATTTTGCTAAATTCCGACTTTAAAGTCAGAATTTAAAAATAAAAAAAAAATTGTGGCCCTTATACGCTTCCGTATAAAAGAGATTTATCTATAACGAAATATTTTAGGCAATTTACAGAAGACAAAAAATTATTGAGTAATAATTTAAAACATAAAAGGGTCTAAATACTCATGCAATCAGGAGAAAATAATTGAAAAAGGAAATATTTAAGGAAGTTAATTCGGATCTCCAAAACACTGCACAGAACCGATTTAGTTTTTTTTTGCCAATACCTGGTCGAAAAAAAAGGCCTGAATATTGATTTTAAATCCAGAAATTTTGCATATCATTTAAAGAGTTGATTTCATTCGTGGCCACATATCGCGATCGTCTTCGCCACTGGCTTCCCGCACTTATAAAAAGTCTGTATGCATTGGATGCATTTAGTTTCAGGTAAAGCATTTATTTATTGAATGTTATTCGAAACTGAAGTCAAATAATTATTTTAAAATAACTCTCTATAATAAATTTATATTGACCAGTCGTCGCTGTGTACAAATTTCTCCGACTAGATAGTTTAAACAATCAAAGCAAACTTTATAAGCAGGTGTTGTCTTTACCACGATGTCGGCATAAATATTATAAAAGTTGATGTGACAAACATTATTCAAAATTAATATTTTATAGAAGCCTTAAATAGAACTCAGGACGGTCATAGAGGGAAAGCCATAATAAAGCCTATGAAAACAACAATTAGACATAAACACAGTTTTCCTAGATTAAAGCGGTAACACTGCAAAGTCTGTTATTTATTGTGTGTGAATAACTTAACAGAATATGTAATCATGTTACAAATGTGTAGTAGTTCAGTCACTGGAAGGTCAAGTATCAGAAAAATTACAAAGCAGGCATTTTTTTAATTTGAAAGCGTTATTGAACTGGTCAAAATCTACATTGTCAGACCATTTGATAGTAACTGTAAAAGTATTACGAATAATTAAGTAGAGGTAAAAAATTGCCTTGATGATTTTTTCGTAAAATGCGAGCATTTCTAAGAAAATTTCATACCGCCATTTTGTAACCAATCTGATACTGTTATTCTAATTTGTTATAGCAACCAACAAAATTTCCGGAAATTTTCGTCGACCTGACTGAAATTAATAATGGAAATTTTTTGACATATAATGAAATGTCAATGCCTTGCGACAGGACTTTTTTTAGTAACAATAATTGCGAGAATATGTCACATACCTTATAATAAATTAATTCATTTATCTCTCTTATTTATTTATTTTAAGCAGATTTTCAAAATAACAAAAAGATATACTTATGTAGGTAGACATGAAGTTTATTTATGTAGGTACTTGAGAAATAACACTTTGTATAGTGTATCTAAAGTCAATTGAGACAGCGGAAAATTTAGGGTACGCTCAATTTACTACACCACTTATATCAAATAAATTTATTTTTATTCAGTTGGCAGGTCTCCGTACAAACAGCGGACCTTCGCGACACAGTCAACGTGGGCTCATTATAAAATTTGTGGGCGGAGTATTAGACTTAAGCACTTTGATCACAGTACAAATAGCAACGAGTAGGGTCACTTATCAATTTACGCGAATCCTGCCGAGGAAACGCGATCGGTATTTCCCCTCGCGTCTCGTGCCCGCTGCAGCCAGACGGGCATTTAATACCCCGCATTGTTGAACAGACTGCAATATAAACGAACGACGTGTTACGGTGATTTTGTATAGAGTGACCTTGCAAAAAACATTTATTTCAGTTTGTTCTTGTGTTGGAAAAACTTTATTATTTTATTAAATATGAGTTATTGTGCAGTAGAGAATTGTTATACTAGAACAGGCAGTGGCCAGCCATTTTTCAGATGCCCTAAGAACTAGTGTCCTAAACTGACGGATGAACATATTTATCCTAATAGTCTTTAAAAAATGAAGGTTAATTACGACGCAAGTTCTTGATTTCTTACAGAAAATGATAACATTGTTTAAATATTTAAAAGTTATTAACGAGAAGGGTAAAGAAGTTACCAACATAGTTAAATTTAATTTTGTATGGAGAATGACAATAAAAGGGATATTAGAATTATGGGAAATGTTAAAAGAAAAACAATTTATTGACCAGGCATTTAAATCAGGATTGTTTAGAAAATTTTTTCGGGCAAATCGGAAACTGTTCTGGAAATGCGAGAAACCCGACTCTAGTACAGTTTTGTAGGGCATTTAAAAAGATGCTCTTAAATATTTTAACCGTGAGGAAGGGGCAAATGGCATGGAAGACATTAGCGATGTTTTGTTAAACCTATCATCAGATTTATTTCAGTTTAATTAAACTTATTTTTTTGTACCTGAAATTAAAAAAAGATCGCTTAAAGTGTTTACTAAAGATTATCAAAAATTGTAAACTAGTGAAGGAAATCTTTAATCTATGTGACTGGATATCTTATGAAAAAAGCCCTAATACAGCATTCATGTGATGTTTGCGAAAATTATATAAATTCAAATGACTTGGAGGACCATGAAAGTCACTTTATTAATTTGAAAGCTTATGACTCGGCAAACAAAATTTTCTGGGGTCTAACTGCGCCACCCAAAACAATGGTAGAATACATTAGTGCTTTAGAAACTAAATTCGTTGATAATTTATTGATTTGGCCTATGAAACTGGTCTAGGTACAAAACTTAAAAATATTTTTGCTGAAATACCATTTCCTTACCCTTGCAAAAATTTTCCGGTATCCTATTTTATATCTTTTTATACCCGAGTTCGTTTCTATTTCATATTAAAATTTGCAAATAGGGACATTAAAGGTCGAAAAACAAATAAACCAAACACAAAATTACAAATTCTGAGCAATTTGTAAATTTGAAAATAGTATATGTATGTATATTTTCATCTTTCTTTTATATCATCTAGCCACAGATGTACTGTTTAAACATTAAACGCCAATTTCAAAAAAATTGTGGTCGAGCTACAACCTAGTTAAATTATTTGTTTAAAGTTTATTTGGAAAAGTCTCCGGAAATTGGTAGTTTTAACAATATCCTTTTTATATTATAGTTAAAAGTTTACTGTTTTAAAAAATGTATTTATATTATTTTATTCCAACAATTTTTTAAATCAAATCTAACAAGTCCTAACACTGAAACCTGTGGTGGAAGATAAATCAAAATACAAGAGTTCTAACCACACTACACCAGAACTTGTTACGTTCTGGACGCTCGTTTCGCTAACCAAGTTAGCATCATCAGCAGACGATATAAAGTAACTTATCCTACCCGAGACTATTTATAGGTAAATGTGGTCACACTTGGTTGCGCCCGACTGCACCGTTACCAAGTAAACAATAGAGGGGACTATAGGGAATAGGCCCTCTGTCTTTATTTAGTGCTTTCTTACCACATTTAACTATTTCTGTACTCTCAAATGCATCCAATAATCTATTACTAGATATATTTTTAATTAAATTAAGATTATTTATTCCTATTTGGTGATTGTTTTCCAAAGCATGTTGGGAAACGCTTGACTTTTCTGCTCTTCCGTATCTTAAATGTGCCATAGATTCTTTAAAACGAATGTTTATGGAACGTTTAGTTTGCCCAACATATATTAGATCGCAGTCATTACAGCTAATTTCATAGATGCCACTCCTCTCCTTGAAGTCGACTTTGTCTTTAAGGTTTCCAAGGAGATTTTTCAAACTGTTCTCCGTTTTGTAGGCTACTCTAAAACCTATGTTTTTTAATACTAGACTTCTCGTATATCTGGGATCAAATGGGATTACTATGAACTTATTGGGAGCAATTCTTTTTTGAATTGGGTTTCTAATCTACCCATCAACAAATTTGCAAGGAACGGAGATAAGCATTTGCCCATCGCAGTTCCCTTAAGTTGTTTATAATATTTATTGTTGAACTGAAAAAAATTTTGATTCATTTTTATCAATAATTTCTTTCTTCTAATTATTGATTTCAAGTAGTTCCTTTAGGTACTGTAAAGCTAGTGGTATGGGTACACTAGGAAACAATGTGCTTACATCAAAAGATATTAAAATTTCACCTTCTTTTAAGTGAACATTCTTAATTTTATCCAAGAATTCTAACGAGTTAGTAACCTCAAAGTTATCATACGAGATGTTTAATTTGCTGAATACTTCTACTAACCATTTTGAAATATAGTACGTTGGTGACCCAACAGCTGAAACAATAGGTCTCATAGACTTCCCAGGTTTATGGGAAGGCAATACAGTTTCAATAACTGTGGGTTATTATGTGTTAGTTTGAATTTAAATTTATCGGACACAAGGTTTTTACACTGTTTTAAGGTACTTTTTACTTCTGTTATCATTTTTGATAACGTGTTTTTCTCAATCAAATCGTAGTTACCAGCTTGGATCAAACTGTCTTTCAAAATAATCTGTTTTGTCTAGTATAACAACCTTATTTCCTTTGTCAGATTTTAAATAAAATCATTCTTTTTCTCTTTGTTACAGAACGTAACAAGTTGTAGTGTAGTGTGGTTAGAACTCTTGTATTTTGAACAAATCTAACAAGTTTTTAAATACCATTATTGGAAACACATGTATAGGGTGAGTTTGAAGCCCACCTACAGGGCTTATTAATACAGAGAGAGAAAAAACGTAATTGTAAATATAAAATTTTAGGGTTTTGTCCGCGCGGCGGAATCCGTTATAAAAGAAGACAAATAACTATTCGCAAATTAGTTAAAAACTGTGAAATTCAACTTTATTAAATATTTTCAGTAATAATTTTTATCCCATATATTTTATATGGGACTTGGTCTAAGTTCAACACCCTGTATCTTGAAAACCAATGGCCGGATAAGGTTGTGACCATGAGAACTTTTGACAAGCACATCAAGGACTATATTATATCAAAAAATTAGGAAAATCTATCGAGGGTCATTTTCCATAGTAAAGAAATGGTAGATGAACATAAAATTTTACATGTGTGTTGTAGAATATCCCTGTAGCTTTAGCTCTGGAGGACTTTGTGAATATTATTTTAAGCTGCACATATCGCCAATCCAACAATCATGTATGGTTTTAAAGGTACAGTCGAATATTTTTTAAAAACCAGTTTGGTAAAGTGAAATTTTATGTTATTTCTAGTTTGAATTGTAATTAAGTATTGGTAGTTTATAATAACATTAAATGAATATCACGTTAGCCTAAGCCAACAACAAATCACAGATCAAAAACTTATTAAATATCTAGTCAAAATTATAAATTAATTAAATATGTTATTAGAAATAACAAACAATGCTAATTTTATTTTTTTTTATCAAAGCTATGTATGCATATGCAGGCATTTAACAATTTATTATTGTGAACTCATATTATACTCGTTTTATTAAAACATTCCTATAAACATATATTTGTTAGTTATTCTTAGTCGGTTCTAGTACTTACTTTATATATAATTTTTATATTTATGTACTTCCAATCTTACACGTTAAATAAACATTCTTATAGTGCAACCCTCGTCAAATAGTTTGCCTGCTTTCCTCGCGCACCGGCCTTGTAATTAAGAAGGCCGGTCTTGGCGTCGCAAATTCCAAGAGACACGCCTCCGATGTCGGGCCTGCTTTAACTTGAAAACAACAAAGTGCCGCGAAGATGTGTATGTTATTTGTACGGTGCTTTGATTGGCTATATCCGTAATTCAATTGGTTGGATTTTTATAGACCTTGATTTAACAAAAAATGCACAAAAAAGATATATTTTAAAATATTTGCCTGGCCTCCACTTGTTCAGAGATCTCGGGTCAGTGTCAATGCCGTAGAATAAAAATTTAGTTTTATTCTATTCATTGTTTTTACTTACTTTGTAAAAGGGAAGTATTGCAATCGTGAAAAAATTACCCTTCGAGATTTTTTCTGATCTTTACGTTTCAAGGTCTCTACATAAATTTTTTTTCTCAATTGCGTCGGTCTGTCTGTCGAACTGACTGTTCGCGGCATAGCTGAAAAACTACTTAACCGATTGACTTCAAATTTTAGTCATAAATTAAAAATCATAACGGAATGACCTGGTAACATATTAGTAAAAATCGAATATGGCAAAACAAAATGGCGGCGTAGTGAAATGTTAAAAAAAATAATACTAAAACCTACTTACCCAATTTGTCTAAAATTTTGCAGAAAAACCAATTATTATATAGAAAACAACTGATAAAATTTTGGTTTGAATCCTAGATGGCGGAACAAAATGGCGGCTTAATAAAATATTTAAAAATTCGGCATGAAAAAAATACGTAATTTAATTTTTAAAATGTGTGCCATAACTAGTTGTGGTATAAAGAAGAACTACTAAAATTGTGGTATTAATTCAAAAGGGTAGCCAAATAAAATATTTGTAATCGTGAAAAAAATCAATTTCTCAGGTTTTAGCGCCTTTAGATCCCCAAAAATATGTTTTATCAATTCCGTCAGTCCATCTGTCTGTTTGTCTGTCTGTCTGACAGTTCACAACATTGCTTAGAAAGTACGTCTCAGATTGACTTGAGATTTTAGTCAAAAATTAAGGGTAATATGGGGATGATCTGGTAATATTTTGGTAAAAATCCAATATGGCAAAACAAAATGGCGGCCTGGTGAATTATTACTAAAAAACCACTTATTCGTCTCAACTCAAATTTTGTATAAAAATCAAGTAGTATTATGTAGAAATCAAATAGTAAAGTTTTGGTTCGAATCCAAGATGGCGGAACGAATTGGCGGGTTAATAAAGTATTTAAAAATTCTGCCTGAAAAACAACTTAACGGACTGATTTCAAATTGGGTGCCATAACAAATTGTGGTATAAAGATGAACTAGTAAAACTGTGGTTTGAATTCAAGATGGCGCAACAAAATGACAGCCAAATAAAATATTTGCAATCGTGAAAAAACCAATCTATCAGGTTTTACATATTTTCAGATTTTAGGGCTCCTAGATGTCAAAAAAATACGTTTTATCAATTCCGTCGGTTTGTCTGTCTGTATGTCAGTTCAGGGCATAGCTTAAAAACTACTCCTCAGATCAACCTGGCAATATTTTGGTAAAAATCCAATACCGCAAAACAAAATGGCGTCTTAGTGAAATGTTAAAAAAATTATTAAGAAACCAGTAATACAACTTATCTCAAATTTTGTACAAAAATCAAGTATTATGTAAAAATCAACCGGTAAATTTCTTGTACAAATACAAGATGGTGGAACAAAATGGCGTCTTAATAAAATATTTCAAAATCCAGCCTGAAAAACCTACTTAATAGACTGATTTCAAATTGTTTGCCATAACTACTTGTGGTATAGAGATAAGCTACTAAAACTGTGGTTCTAATTCAAGATGGCGGAAGAAAATAGCGGCCAAATAAAATATTTGTAACCTTGAAAAAATCAGTCTCTCAGGTTTTACATATTTTAAGGTTTTAGCTTCTTCAGTTCGCGGCATAGCTTAAAAACTACACATCACAGTGTTTCGAAATTTGAAATATGCAATATGCAAATTGAAAAACCTCTTTGAACGATTTAATTTTTTACGAACTATTTGATTTTTAGCCACTTTACCTCAACCCCTCAAAATCAAATAAGTTTTAAAATTGAAATATATATATATCTACCCGATACTCTCCAAAATGACATATTACCTGCTCGATCTTTAACGAAACTTTCAATTTTTATCCCCTTTTTTTGCCCTCTGTGTAATTGCAAAGTAAATATATTATCAAGTAGGTTACAATTGGAATAATCTCTATACCTATAAACCCATAAAAACACGTTTTATACGATTTATTTACGAATAATGCATTTTTTTCCATTTAGCCTAGCTTCCTCCCATCCTCTGACCAGATCAAACAAAAAAACCGATTGAAAAAATTGTTAAACGCGAATAAATAATAAAAAGAAAGTAGTAATAATTATTATGTTTTACAATAATAAGTTTAAATTTCTATCACGCTGCCCATGCTTCACAGTGAAATCGCCGACTGTTGACGGATATTTAGTTTTTATGTTGTCTCAATTGACCACGATGTCAGATCTAGGGAATTGTCCCTAGTTCTGCAATAATTTCTGCTGCTAGGGAAATAGGGAAATGCTGGGGATATTTTGCCTTCCATGTTATTTGGAAAAAAAATAGCAATGGCTGGTTGCTGAAGCTCGCCCCAACCGAAAACGGCATAAATATCATATTAAACGTCTAGCATGTAATATGTCCATTAGGTAATTGAATTGCACGATTCGATGGTCAATTAAAATAGCAACCAGCAACACAAGCAGAAATATTTGACTTTCTATATATCGCGGTCGGCGAATTACAAACATGTTTCGACTTAACATTTGGTTTGGTCTGTTTTTCGTAAATAGAACTTTATTTGTATTTGTGTATGTAAGAAATGTTACAAAGATAGCATTTTCCTATTAGTAACACCCCCCAGGGGGACTAGAGTACACTTACACTCACTTCACACCATTGAACACAAAATCACTCTCACACTCACAACACTTACTCTTTCACACACTACATTACGCACCCACACACACACAACACTACAACATTCTCCCTCACACACACTCTAGTAACGGGCTTGACGAACCCAGTCATGTTTGTGAGAGTCTGTATCGTCCCATTATAAATGTTTCACAATCAATCATGGAAAGTTCCAATATTAATAAAAAACTTACGGAGCAGAGGCTCGGAACCTCAGTTCCGGTCGGTGCAGAGGGTGGTCGTGCGGGCCCCTCCCGATCGTCAGACAGCGACCGTACAGCATCTCCAATGGATAAAAACATCCAGGCTGGAATGCAGGTGAATGCTACTGGTTTAAGCTTTAAAACAAATCCATACCCTGAGGTAACACGGGGCTCAAAACGTTATAGACAGGACTCTCCTGTATCGAATGAAGGCTACCCCTTCCACATCTTGTGACAAGTATTTCGTAGTTAAAGCAAAGGAAAATTCGTTCAATGAAGTATCACCCTTCAAACTATATAAATCTTTCATAGAGTACATGGATAGACCAAAAAACGTTAAAAAGCTTAAGGACGGATCACTACTAGTTGAAGTAAGTAACTTTGGTCAATCAGGCAAAATTATAAAACTTAAAACATTATGCGGATTTGAAGTTACGGTTCAGCCCCATGAAAAGCTTAATTATGTAAAAGGACGGATATCCCACTGGGACCTCAATAATTCTGATGAGGAAGAAATACTAGATTGCTTAAAGGATCAAGGCGTTGTAGAAGTTAAAAGGATAAGCAGATATATAAATGGAGTACTTACTAAAACATCTACTTATATTCTCACATTTAGAAAAACACAACTCCCAGAATATGTTTATGCAGGCTTCCTATCAATAAAAGTTAAACTCCATGTACCTAATCCGTTAACCTGCTACAACTGCCAACAATATGGACATATCTCCAAAGATTGCTCTAAACCTCCCATCTGTCCTAAATGTGGGAAAACCTCTCACGAAAACACACCCTGCAATCCTCCTCCAGCATGCGTAAACTGTGGAGGAGAACACTCTCCTAGGTACAAAGGATGCCCCGTCTTCAAAAAAGAATTCGCAATTCAAAAGATCAAAACATTAGATAAAATACCATATGCTTCTGCGAAATGTATTTACGAATCACAAAATCCCCCGAAAAAAATCACATATGCACAAAAGGCATCTAACAACCTACCTGCTCTCCCCCAGGACGCCTCCCCGGATCCTCAACCACCATCTCCTCCCACAAATCCCCTTCCCACTCCCACAACCACCTCCCCTCTCCAAAAAACACCCGACCCCCTTACCAAACTCCCACCCTCCCCCTCCCTCCCTCCCAAATCCTCTCGCCCCACTCCCCTACACCCCTCCAAGCCTCCCACCCAGAGAAAAACTCCTTACCAACCCAAAACCACAGTCAGCAAACCTAAAACAACTAAACCTGCTCGCAAACAGGATAAAGATACACTGCAGATACATAAAAGTTCCTCTGAATCATCACTATCTAGTTCAAATGGACAACTATCGCAAGCCGAAAGAGTCAGAAAATCCAAGAATAAATAATAAATGGCTCCCCAAATAATTCAGTGGAATATCAACAGTGTACGAACTCACTACGAAGACCTCAAATATATAATCGGCTTGTATCACCCAAAGGTATTACTACTGCAAGAAACAAATCTTAAACCTTCCGACAACCTAATACTTAAAAATTACTCTGTCATCAGAAAAGACAGAGACGATGTAAACAGGGCCTCTGGGGGTGTCGCCACCCTAATAAGAACAGATATACATTATAAACATTTGCCGCTAACTACGGATTATGAAGCCTGTGCAATAACCATGCACCTAACTGGCAAACCTGTGACACTATGCAATGTATATATTTCTCCAACAGCTAATTTCGATCAATTAACATTCATAAACCTTCTACAACAACTTCCAACACCAAGAATCATCTTAGGGGATCATAACGCCCACCATCCCATGTGGGGATCAAACAGCACCTCCACAACAAGAGGAACTGACTTATACCAGATCATTAACAACGAAAACATGACTATCCTCAATGACGGTGCACACACCTTCTTATCCTCAGCTTATGGCACCTTTTCCAGCATCGACCTGGCATACTGTAGTAGTCAACTCTCCATCCTACTTCAGTGGAGCGTTCTTGGAGACTCCTATGGAAGCGACCACTTTCCCACCTCTCTCGAATTAATGAGCTGTCCTTCATACCCTCCGATCACAAAATTCAATATCAAAAAAGCCAACTGGGATTTATTCAGAGAATCATTAAAGTTAGCTAATATTACTCCCGATCTTGAAAAGTCAGTCTCAAACTTCACTGACTCAATACTATCAGCTGCCTCCTTAAGCATCCCGAAAATAACAATAAACAACAATAAATCCCCCGTCCCTTGGTGGAATGAAAGGTGTAAGGATGCCATTAAAAATCGCAAGAAAGCACTTAACAGATACAAAAATTGTCCTAATACTTTAAACTTCATCGAATATAAAAAACAAAGATCCTTAGCTAGGCGCATTATTCGTGAATTAAAGTTAACTTCTTGGAATGAATATACTAATAGCCTTTCCCCTCACACAAGCAGCTCAGAATTATGGAACAAAATAAATAGACTGAAAGGTAGACCTGTTAACATAATTTCTGGCATAGAGGAAAACGGAAATTGGATCGAGGACCCTCCAAACATTGCCGATCTCTTTGCTACATACTTTTACACCAAATTCAACAACATTTATTACCCGCCATTTCCTCCCCCTATACTCTCGGATGAAACAAATCTAAAATCCTACAACCTACCATACACAGAAAAAGAATTAGAACACGCTATTTCCCATTGCAGGAATAGCTCCCCCGGAAATGATGAAATCTACATTTCATATATTGCCAATCTACCAAGGAAAGGCTCCGCCCATCTACTTAAACTATATAATTTAATCTGGGAAAGTGGCACTGTATTATCCTGTTGGAAGCACGCTATTCTAATACCTATTCATAAACCATCTAAAACTAGACACAAAGTTGAAGGGTATAGGCCTATTGCGCTCACAAGTCACTTGTGCAAGATCCTGGAAAGGATGGTAAATTTCCGTCTCTCCTACGTGCTCCACAAGAGGGGGTTACTCATTAGTGAACAATTGGGCTTCCAAAGAAATCGCTCTACGATAGATCACCTAGTTGGACTAGAAATCGACCTACATAAATCTTTTAATCAAAAGAAACACACTACATCTGTCTTCCTGGACCTATCTAACGCATTTGAATCGATCAAGAGATCTTCTATTCTCAGTACTTTGGAGAGATGGGATATTGAAGGCAATCTCCTAGGCTTTGTATACGACTTTCTAAACAGCAGAACATTTCAAGTTAAAATACACACTCACCCACACACAAATGGAGTTCCACAAGGATCAGTAATTAGCCCTGTACTCTTCATAATCGCAGTTAATTCAATAAAACAATGCATCCCCTACCCCCTTAGACTCAGAATGTATGCCGATGATATCCTTATTTATCACACCTCATCCGATCCAAAACATAGCGAAGACATTCTACAGCACAGTCTTAGTGTTCTTTCACTCTGGGCCTCACAAATAGGACTGACATTCCAAGCCTCCAAATCATCCACCGTTCATTTCTGTCGAGTACGAAACTGCTCTAAACTAACAAATCTCTCTATAGAAGGCACTTATATACCATCCCCAACTACAGTCAAGTTTCTGGGATTGACTCTAGACTCCAGTCTAACTTGGAAAGCTCACATAGATGATCTAAAAGCTAAATGCTTAATTGACCTAAATATATTACGCATGTTATCGGGAGTTAAATGGGGATCACACCGAACTCCATTACTAAACATATACAAAGCCTGTATTCTATCAAAAATTGATTATGGTTGCATAGCATACGCCTCAGCTTCAAAATCCAACTTAAAAAAATTAGATTCCATTCATAATACTTCTCTCAGACTGATTCTTGGCGCCTTTAGAACTAGCCCCGTCCTGAGCTTGTATTGCGAATCCGAATGCGCCTCACTATCCCATCGTCGCGAATTCCTCTTGATGAAATACGCCGATAAACTAAGACTCCGTCAGTTTTTCCAACACTATAAGGACTTTTTTCCTATCCGCATACCACTCACTCCTCCTTCCAGGAACTCAAACAAAGGACCAAATACTCGATACACTGAAATATCCCAAAGACTGAACATCTCACTTACACCAGCCTTCCCTCTCGAAATAAGCTCATTTCCTCCTTGGAACAGACCTACCATTCAAATGGACACTTCATTACTAAGATATGACAAAAATCAATGCAATACATCATTAATACGCTGCGCATTTAAAGATCTCCTTAACAGCAAATATCTACACCATATTTTGGTATATACAGATGGATCTAAAACTGAAAATCGCACGTCGGCCGCATTTTCCAGCCCTTTCAGGGAAGCTTGCTTCCTACTGCACAATTCAACTGGCATCCTATCAGCAGAACTTTTAGCCATCTCCAAAGCTCTAACCCATATTACACAATTTGCTAATCACAAATGGGCAGTAGTTACTGACTCACTCAATTCAATTGAAATGATAAAATCACTATCCCCAACACACCCATTGGCGTTAGAAATACAAAACAAAATAGAAAAAATACATATCCAGGGGAAGGATGTATCCTTCATTTGGACTCCAAGCCATATGGACATCCCTGGCAATGAAAGGGCAGACCATATTGCTAAACATGGTATCAGTAATAGCATAAACATCAACAACCCATTTTGGTATAAAGACCTACATATATGCACAAAAAATACATCAAAGAACATAATACAACTCGAATGGGATCTATTGGAAAACGACAATAAATTTAGGCATATAAAAAATACCTTCCACATTAAAAAATCCATACCCAACCTTCCTCGCAAGGTCATCAAAACTATGACCCGTATTCGCATAGGACACACTAAACTCACCCACTCCCATTTAATCGAAAAAACTGATCCTCCCACATGTAATACGTGCAACACACAACTATCAGTAAAACATATATTTGCAGAATGTGATTCATACACGCCACTACTTCAACAACATAACTTAACGGGCAACTTAGAGAATAAACTGACATATGAAAACACTCCCAATATAATCAATTTCCTCAAAGCGATAGACCTATATGAAAAAATATAACCGAAAATCAAATAAATTTAGACAGACACTAAAAAGTTTCTAGGCTGATGTGTCTATAATCCATATCTATCTATCTATCTACCTATTAGTAACAGACAAAACAAAAAATCAATAAACTGGACAATGAAGCTTTAAACTGCCACCCGTCTCGATTTGGCAGGAATTTTGGGACTTTTTTAGATGGTTCAATTTCCTTCCGGATTGGAATTAATAAAAGGTGGCAACCCTATCACGACGCCACTGTTTAGTGATATTATTGACATTCCAAAAAAGAAAAAAAAATAAAAACATTTCATTTGTTTCTTTTTTCTTTTAAATGTTTCAGTTAAATAGCTGTTTGTGTTAATTTTTAAAAGCGGGGTTCGATATATGTATATATACTTATTATCCGAAAATATATCTGAGGATACTAAGAACTTTCCATTTAAATGGTTCTGGGAATTCTAGGGATATTTTGCTACAACACCTAGGTACTTTCAGTTGTATCCGTCTAACATCACTGCAATTGACTTTAGATACACTTTACAAGGGAATTGAAATATTCCATGAGCTCCTCGACTTCTTCTCTTTTTAATGGTGAATAATTAAGACTTGCAGTGGTTGAAAAACTGGTCCTTAACACTTTAACCCCTACGGCTATTAAATTGATACACAAAAGTACTTCCCCTTAAACTGCGTGTATAAATATTATACACACGTATATTCAAATTCATCGCGCTGTGCTCACCGTATAAACGCGTTTAACATGAACTTATATGAAGAGTTTTGTAGTCTTGGGCTGTGGTTACCAATTTTTTTTTCCAGTTTGGAGAAATTTTGTAAAGACATTGCTATAGTAACACGTGGATTGCGAACACATGTTTTTCTGGAATGTCGTCGCTTAGTAACGGTTTGTAGTGGCCGTGAATAGTAAAAAACAAGCATTCAGTGAAGTTATAGTGTATAAATATGTCTCGTAAAAGAAATGCCCCACTTTCAAGGGCAGAACAAGAACATTTGATGGATTGTTTGAGTGATATGAGTGACACTGAAGACCTTGCTGATGATTCAGATAATGATCCCTGGTATAAGTCGGAAAGTTCCGAATGTTCTAGTGATTCATATTCAGAGTCTAAACAGCAATATAAGAAAACAAAACATTCTCAGGTATGCTAACTAATATATATTTTTTTGAATTTTCCATAAAAAGTAGGTACAATTTTTGGGATAACGAAGAACAAAATGCAGGTTTGGGTAATAAACTCGGTATTACAGCATCATGTTCAAATTCCGGACAAAATATAGTCAACATGGGCCTACCAAATGAGGTAAATAAGAAGATATATAGGTCACTAAGGAATTTACTAAGAATTATTTTTTTAGGTTATTTCAGATTCAGATTCGGAAACAATGAATAAACAAAACATGCAGACCGGTATTACTAATGTAAATATAACTCAGTATGTTATCTGGGGGGAAGTTGTGGGTAACTTAAATTATTTTCCGCCTCCACAAGATAGGTCAATAAATCTTCATGTTACAACTCGCCAAGATGATAGTCTATGTTCCTTCTATAAACTATTGCTGACAGAAAATTTGCTTGACCTTTTGGTGAATGAAACGAATGTTTATGCTGAACAAAAGATTATAGAGGGTATATCAAATGAGTCAATAGCATTGAACTCATTACTTGCTAGTTGGGTAGATGCAAACAAAGAAGAGATGTGTACGTTTTTGGGCATTATTATATGGATGGGGCTAAATCCAAAACCACGTCTTAAAGACTATTGGAGTACAAGTTTCATTCACAAAACTTGCATTTACCAACAAACAGGCATGCCACGGAGTTGAAGCACTTTTAGCTCACCTACATTTTTCAAATAATGAGTTATGTCCTAAAGGAGATCGTCTCCTCAAATTGAGTGCTTTAGTTGACCTGTGCAATAAAAACTTTCAAGCTGTCTATACTCCTGGAGAGTACGTTTGCATAGACGAATCCATGATTCCATTTAGGGCGCGTCTATCTTTTTTACAATACATACCTGGCAAACGTCATAAATATGGCGTAAAAATTTTTAAACTTTGTGGTCAAAGTGGGTACACATTCAATTCAAAAATGTACGCAGGAAAACAAAATTAAACCAACTGATCAGCCTATTGCCAGTCATGTCGTAATGGAATTAATGGAACCCCTTGTTAAAACAGGCAGAACATTAATTACTGACAATTATTATACAAGTATCTGTCTAGCACACCAACTAAATGATAATAATACTCATTTGGTTGGTACATTGAGAAGAAATAGAAAGTACAATCCAAAGCCAGTTTTTCAGAAGAAGCTGGAAAGAGGAGAAATGACAGCTCTTGAAAGCAACACAAAAGTTATAGTAGGAAAATGGGTCGATAAACGTGACGTTTGCTTTTTAACAACAAAATCTCCTCCAGAAATGGTTGAAGTAGAAACGAGAAAAGGAATGAAAAAAAGCCCAGCACAATAGTAGAATATAATTCTGTTAAATCTTATATTGATGTTTCGGATCAAAGATCATCTTATAGCAACGCAGTTGTAAATGCCCTGATTCTTTATAACACCGCAATGAACAAGAAAATGGACATAACGACCTTCAGAGAACTCTTGGTTGCTGAACTATGTTAAAAAACTGAGACTCCCATTGTTTAAGAAAATATACATAAAATGAAAGAGTATGATAAAAGAGGTCACTGTGTTGTATGCTATAGTTCTTTGTCGGAGAAGTATGGTCGAGCAAACGCAACAAAAAATTCAAAGCAGTTTTGTACAAGATGTGTAGATTGCCCTGAAAAAAAGTTTATGTGCGTAAATTGCTTTTTTAAGATTCACAATGTTACCTTAAAACAAAAGAATTAATTTACCTTTTTTGTAACTGTATTTCCTGTGTGTAATAAATAAAAATAATACATATTCTTGTGTATCCATTTTAATACACACAGGCTGCTTACGTTGACATTAGTTAAATTCATAACTATAAACCACATGTATCAAAACTGATTACAGTATTTCACACCTTCTTAACAGCGTGTATCAAATGTGAACACAGTCTCAAAATACCCCAAAATTTAAAATTACATCTTTATTATGCTTCACCGATATTCAGTACTCTATTTAAAGTTAAAATTTACTAAAAAAAATAGTTCGGTTGATGGGTCCATTTCGCAAAAATGACATCTGGGGGCAAGGTGTTAATAGGTGTCTGTGTTTTATAAAGTTGAAATAATATTTTCCCACCAAGTGATTTACTTTCCGCATAGACATCCTGAAGAACTTCGGCGAAATCATCAGCAACACGTTCTGTATTCTTCTAAACAAATTGTCTTCCATGATTTGAATGTGACAATTTTCAATTAGATCAGTAAGATATTTCAGATAACGACGGTACATGTTAATATGGCCCACTTCTTTGTAATATGCACATAAACCATATTTTTTAAATTTTTCCATTCTAAATAACTTACAAGTATATTTTTGCTATTTCTAACTCGGAGCTTTATTGATTGGTTTGATCTGAAAGATTAGGTTATAGTCGTTTGACAGGCACAAAATACACAGAAAATTCCATAACCTTCTAGATTTAATTATCCTCTGGTTTTAAGTTAGATACTTTCATTTACCGAGATATATAATAAAAATTAAGAATATATCATTTTTACCAAAAAATAAAAGATAAAAGCTCCTTCTGTACATGTCTGACTAAATTATTATACTAAAATGGGAATTTTATCTCTCCAAAACACTTTTAATGCTTTTTTTTCATCTTGTATGAAATTTTCTTACCGAATAACCCATGTATTCGAATTAATAACCGAAAATTTTTTCCCGCTCACGAATTTTTGCTGAAAATTATCCCTCGTCTTCGACTTGGAGTAATTTTTGAAAAAAATTTGTGACCTCGAAAAAATTTTCGGTAATAATTCAAGCACTAGAGAGATTATAAGTAAGAATATCACTTGTGCAAATTATACCGATAATTTACCATAGCCACAGATCAAATTATTAAGCGAAAATTTATCCGTCAAAAAAATTGACCCATCAACTTTTAATTGTCAAGTATTGTTTACAAATAAACTAAAAGTGCGCTATATTACCTCTGTAATTTGGTAACTAAGAAAACAAAATAACGACGCGAAATAAAGCTCTAAAACAAACGCGAAATGTGCGACTAAAAGGTTGGATTTGGAGACTTTATCTACCACAAATTATTTGTATTATATTATGGTGTAAACAAAATAACCCAAATCAGTTGAAAATTTAATTTCCACTCGTGATATTCTCTATCAAACTATCACTTAAAATAAGACAGGAGATATGTATATCCTTGGCACCTTACAATGATGGCGTGCCACCCCTTGCTGTTTCGAAAGTTAAAAATGATAATCTAAATGGTAAAACATTAAACTATTTTTTTTCTTTTAATATTAATATTTATATCTCTATCTAATTTTAAACGAACACATAAGTTTTAGAAACATTTGACAATTAGGTTTATTTAGTTACATTTTCAAAATGATTGTTTAAAATATAAAATCTGATAAGCAATTATTATAGAAAATTTTTTTTGTTATGAGGAAAGCCTCGGATACTTTAATAAAAAAAATGATAAACACATATCAACTGTCTTTTTAAACATTCATTTTATAGGGTGGTGCAACCAAGATGGGGTGGACGATTGTGGGCAAACGGAGAGGAATTTGAAAAAACATTTTTGGGATATGATTGATAGTCAAGAACGCTGTGTTTTAAAATTATACCCATTATACAGGGTGGTGTGAAAAGTTCGTGGTGAACCAAACTTGTGTTTTTTTAAATGGGACACGCGGTATATTATTATTTTAGTTGATTCTCCTATTCGTTACGATCATTTTGATATGAGGTTTGTTGGGTCTAAAATTTATACCAAGGGAATGGGACGAGGTTAAAATGGAAAAAAGGGTTATACTCCGGCCATTTTTTGAAAACAATTGAAGCAGGTATGGAAAAACCAAATATTCTATAAAATGTATTGTATCTAGGGTTACAATAATCGCTTGTAAGTCGTTCAAAATTATTCACTGTTATACAGGGTGGTCAAGTTTTGCAAATTTACCTCGGATTGAATTTTTTTAAATGGAACACCTCATATATTTTACTGTCATATTAAAGATAACATCGCCAGCTTTCAGAAAATACCCTATTTGATACCTTTCTAACCAACAGTTTTTTAGTAAATTAACCGTGAAACCAAAATTGACTCATTCTAACAGAAACGGTATTATTTACGTTGCTTAAATTGACTACCTATATTATAAGGAGGTCATGATATAATCATAAATGAAAAGAAAGATTGACATTCTTGTCAAAACCGCAAAGTGTCAGAGAATTGGCATCAATTACCATTGTTTTTTGACGATAAGCCGAGAAATTGTTAAGTAACAATGAGTTTGAGTACTCTAGAGTTGATAAACATGACTTTTATGTTGGGCGAGTGTCAAAAAAACCCTTTACTAGCAAGCAGGGTTTATGCGGTACGATATCCTGATGCCGAAAAAAAACCAAGACCTGAAGCTTTTGCAAGTTTATTAGAGAGGTTTCAAGAAACAGGCAATGTTGCTTTTAAGAAACGTAAAGTAATTAATAAACCAGTTACCAATGAAGATAATGCTTTGACAGTGTTATTAACAGTGCAAGAAAATCCACACACAAGTACCAGGGAAATTGAGAGAGCTACTGATATTGAACGCACTAGTATTAAACGGATTCTGAAACAACATAAATATCATGCCTACCACATTGAATTACACCAAGAACTGTATGATCGCGATTACGTCCAACGACAAGAGTTTTCAATTTGGTTTTTAAATACAATTTGGGATAATCCAGGTTTTGTAGATAGGGTGCTGTTTTCAGATGAAGCAACTTTTAAAAGCAACGGCTTGGTTAACAAACATAATATGCCCTATTATTCAACCGAAAATCCACATTGGATTCGTCAGGTGGACCATCAAAATAAATGGTCCATTAATGTTTGGGGAGGTATAATTGGCTCTCATGTTATAGGACCATATTTCTTTGAAGAGCATTTAACGGGAGAAGTTTTTAAATTTTTTGAGAAATGAGTTGCCCGTATTGCTCGAAGACTTACCTTTAATGTTAAGAAATTCCTTATGGTTCCAACATGATGGAGCACCCCCGCATTACCATAGGCATGTAAGATATAATATTCTGACACTTTGTTGTTTTGACAGGACTGTCAATCTTTTGTTCAGTTTATGATGATATCATGGCCTCCTAATATTAAATTGTCAATTTTAACAACGTGAATTCAGAGTAATTCGTGTTAAAATGAAGAAATTTTGATTTCACAGCTAATTTACTGAAAAACTGTTGGTCAGAAAGGTATCTAATATGGTATTTTCTGAAAGCTAGTAATGTTATCTTTAACATGAAAATAAAATATACAGGGTGTCCTATTTAAAAAAATTCAATCCAAGGTAAATTTTTGCAAAACTTGACCACCCTGTATAACAGTGAATAATTTTGAACGACTTATAAGCGATTATTGTAGTCCTAGATACAATACATTTTATAGAATATTTGGTTTTTCCATACCTGCTTCAATTGTTTTCCAAAAATGGTCGGAGTATAACCCTTTTTTGAACGACTTACAAGCGATTTAACCTACATTTTCTAGAATTCCCTTGGTATAAATTTTTTCAAAAAATGGCCAACTAACCTTATATCAAAATGTCGCAAACGAATAGGAGAATCAACTAAAATAATAATATACCGGGTATCCCATTTAAAAAAACACAAGTTTGGTTCACCACGAACTTTTCAGACCACCTGTATAATGGGTATAATTTTAAAACACAGCGTTCTTGACTAACAATCATATCCCAAAAATGTTTTTTCAAATTCCTCTCCGTTTGCCCACAATCGTCCACCCCATCTTGGTTGCACCACCCAGTATAGTATAGTTAAGTAGACACACAGCGCCGTTTTAATCCATCATGTCAAATTCGTACCAGTTTATGCCTATATTACATTTAATTTTTCTGCAAAATGTACAGTCAATTGAATAAAAAGATTTTCTTACGTTGATTTTTTAAACATTTTATTTCGCTGCCATTTTAATTCGCCATCTTGAATTCGTACCACAAGTTTATGAGTTTATCCCTATATCACATTTAATTCAATATGTATTATATATACAAAATTAGAAATTAATCTAATAAGTTGTCCTTTTAGGCTGATTTTTAACTATTTTCTTAGGCCGCCAGTTTGCTTGGTATCTTGGATTCATACCAAAATGTTACCAGTTCATTCCTATGTAAAACTTGATTTTCGTGCAAGATTTGAGGTAAATTGGATTAGTTTTTTTAGTCAAATTTTTTTTAGCGATTCACTAGGTTGCCATCTTATTCCACCATATTAGATTTTTACCAAAATGTTACCAGGTCATCCCCACATGAACCGTAATTTTTAACCAAAAAAGTCATTCGCATAAATAATTTTTTGGCTATGTCACGAGACAGATCGACGGAATTGAGAAAACTTGTTTTTTGTCACATCTGGGGTCCCTGAAACGTAAAAATAGGTGCACCCGTTTTTCTGGAACTTATCTCATAGTGACACCTTGTCTTTTTCAATGAGAAAGAACACGATTTGTATAAAGTAATGACTAAATATGCTTTTCTGAAAAAAGCCATATTCCAGTCAGTTTTAAAACTCAAGAGCTGGCACTAAGGTACTGTCGGCAAATATGGACCACCTTTATTTAAAATACATATTTTTTTAACGCCTTGACTTTTGATTTATTTCTTTTTGCATAAAAATATAGAGTCATATCTTAGTAAAACTATGTCCAGTTATTTACCTGTCAAAAACTATCCCTTAGGAAACATCGACCGAAATTCCTTAGGGTGTGTTTGGCCCATATTTCCCGCCTAGTTGCAATATATGGACCACTACTGAAAAGTCTTTAAAAATCGATTTATCTGTGTTTTATTTAATTTTTCATCCTTGAAACTTATCTTTAATGAAAAAAGCATTACCCCCAGCAATATTTACTTTTATTTAGTAAAAAAAGTACGTACAAAAAGTATTAACCATAGCCAAATATTAGGTAGGTAAAAGCCCTCTAATATTAACCTAAACAAACAAAATGAACTAACAACACAACTTCTGAACAACAAACATCGATTAAGAAAATAATTAATTAACAGCATTCAAAACTGTCGGTATCATCTGGCTCCAGGCCAACGCACACCTCATGGTACCAGGTAAGACATTTAATACACGTTCTCATATCCTCTTGCTTGTCCTCCTTACAGGCGGCACAGAACCAAGACTCTGTAACAGTTTTCCTCAAAGCCGGCTGTTTGCTGGAACTAACTTGCTTAGAAGTCGATGGAACTGGAGCACTTAAATTGATTAAACTGGACCTTGCTGCACCATCAAAAAGATCTCTGGTTACGTATTGGGCTTTATAATTCAAAGATTTTTTGCGAACTGTTATTACTGGCTTCGTTTTAGTAACCGGAGTCGGTAGAAATTCTTTAAACGACATACTTGCTTCGTCGTTTTCTGGAACAACTTCGGGATTATCCAGTTCCTCAATGAGTTCTTGTATGGCATCCACTACGTCTCTCTGTGTCACTAAAGAAGGTGCAAACGCTGAATCGGGTTTAGAGGAAATAATCCTGTAGCTCTGAATCCGTTGATAATATTTTCTGGCGTCATGCATTTTGGCCAAACACGTGACAAAATGATGTTGAACCTTGCCTTGTTAAGACTTCTTTGAGGGTAGATATCCCAGTACCTCAATAACTCTTGATCCCAATGGGCTTCGAAAGACCGAAACACGGCTTTACCTAACGGTTGAAGCTCATGAGTAGTATTTGATGGTAAGCAAAAGAGTGTAATGTTAAGAGATTCGGCCGTTTCTACTATACTATAATCCAGATGGCTAGAGGCAACATCAAAAACAAGCAGAGTTGGACCGTTCGATTTATAATTTGCAAAATGCTTCAGAAAGTCATTAAAGAGCTCTGTTGTCATGCTGCCTTTGGGGGCCATTTTAACCAAGGAACCGTGGGGTAAGTTGTCGAGAAATTCATTTTTTAGGCGTTTTCCTTTGAATAATATCATAGGCGGAATGGCGTTTCCAATGGCATTACAACATGCTACAACGTTAACATTTTCCGCGTGCTCGGGGGCTACCATATGAACACGTTTTTCCCCCTTTTCAGCTAATACACGTTGCTGATTGTGAACTGTCAGGCGACAGCCTTTTTCATCCACGTTGTAGACTCATTGTGGCTTATTCTTAAGGTCTAAAGTTGGCATGATTTCATTCATTTTTGTAAATGGATTATGCCTTTCTTGCTGACAAATCAGGATGTCGCTTCAGAAAGGGTCGCAACCAGGCCTTTCCTGCAAGCTCCCGTTCTTGACTGAATCTATTTGGAATATTGTTAGTCTGACAATATTTAAACATAAAATGTAATCCCACCTGACAGTAGCGTTTAATTCGTTTGACGAAATCTTGTTCCTGTTGCTTACTTATAATGCTAGGGCGGCCTAATCGTTTTTCAGTCAAGCCTTAAACTAAAAATTTTTTAAGAGTACGTCGGTGTACTCTAAATCGCTCACAAGCATGTCTTTGGCTTTCACCATTTCTAACGGCTGTGATGGCATTTTCAAGCTGTTCTTGGGTCCATTGCTTGCGCAAATTCTTGCAAACTTTCCCCATCGTGTATATGAAATATAAAAACAAAACTTAAAACAATGTATTCATTAGTACTAAGTACGATCGTATAATATGGGCAACAAAGTCGGGTTATATGAGCCAGGTCGGATTATATGGGCTCATATAACCCGCCAGACTTCTGGCCCATATTACAGCAAAGGCCTATAAATTTTTTTTTTGTTTGTTAAGGAACAACTTGCAACAAAAACTAAATATTTTTTGTACAGGGTTTTTTTTTATATATTGCCACCCCCCTTATCTTTTTTATTTGACATTTTAGAAAAATGTGTCCCAAATAAAAGTTTAATGGTTTCAAATGAATTTTTATGAAAACATTTTTTTCCATATACAGGGTGTTACAGAAAGTCTGTGCGTGGTCCAAGTTTCTTATTTCAAATAGGTACCCCATTTTTTTATTGAATTTTCGGATTCTCCTGAGAATTTTACACATTTTTTATAAGGGATATTCTATACTTAAATCTAAAGCCTAAAGAGATATTGTTATTTTTTGAAAACTATTATGTAAAACAGGTAAACATTTTTCTGGTCATTGACGGTGATCTGTCGTTCTGTCAATTCATTGAAAAGATGCATTACACTGACGAAGAAAGATGTGATATTCTTCGCATTTTCTACAAGAATAATAATAATGCTTGCGCGGCAAGAAGAGAATATCAGCGGCTTTTCCCCATGCGAGCTATTCCATCTCGAAAAACTTTCAAAAATATTGAACTTGGCTTTCGAAATCGAATGACTGTTAAAAGAAAAAAACGTACTGCGGTTATTAATGAGGAGGAGGAATTAAATATTTTATTATTTTTTCAAGGTAGGTTAATAGAAATTACCCACAGGATATAAAGAAACTTACGCAAATATTATTTATTTTCAGAAAATCCAAATGCAGCCTTAAAAGACGCATCAATTTTTTTTAATAAATCTATTTTCAAAATTTATTCGACATTAAAAAAGCATGGATATTTCCCATACAAAATTTTACCCGTCCAGAAATTAACTGAAGATCAGAAAAACCAACGAACCATGTTTTGCCAGGAAATGTTGCTGATGAAAGATGAAGATAACAATATTTTTCAAAAAGTTTTATGGTCAGATGAATGCGCCTTTAGTACTGCCGGGATTCACAACCGGAAAAATGTTAGATTTTGGGCAACGGAAAACCCTCGGGCCATACGTGAAATTAAAACCCAAGGTCGGAAAACTTTAAATGTGTGGTGCGGGCTCCTTCACAACAAAATTATTGGACCGATTTTCATTGATGGATCTTTAAATGGAGAAAAATATCTAAATTTATTAAAAAATCTGGAACCTATTTTGGATGACTTACCCCTCCGTCAATACAACCAAATTATTTGGCAACAAGAAGGAGCCCCACCACACAATGTTTTTGCGGTCCTAAATTTTTTAAATCAAAATTTTGAAATGTGGATTTGTCGGACTGGACCGATTCGGTGGCCGCCCAATAGTCCCGACTTAACACCTCTTGACTCTTTTCTGTGGGGATTTTTGCAGAATAAAATATATGAAACTCCCACGGAAGATATAGAGGTGTTAAGAAGGAGAATAATTGAAGCCATTGAGGATTTAAACAATAATCATGCACAATTCATTATTAATGCGATTAATAAAATCGAAGCAGATTATACAAATTGTATTGAAATGAATGGTGGACATATTCAGCAATTATAATATTTATATTTCATTTCATTATTGAATTATTTGATAATATGTAGTTTTTTGTAATAAACACAGCGTCAAAAAACTTGGACCCCTTCATAAGACGCAATGCAAAAATGCTCTGTTTCAAGACCTTGTATCTTGAGTAATAAATGATCCAACCATGTGATTAAAAAAAGTGTATGTTAACGAATAGCAGGGCTGCCACTTTTAGCCACATGAAATATTCTATTGTAATTAGAACGCTCTACAGAGTGTTTAAAAGTTTCTCAACACAGGACCTAATGCAAATTAAATGGGAGGTCTGGCTAAAAAAAATTAAACTCTCCTTATTAGCTTGCTGATTACAATATCATGGCTCAGTTAACTAAAAGTGGTATTCCGCTATTCGTTGACATAATCATTTTTCAATCACTTCGTTGGTTCATTTATTACTGAAGATACGCGGTCTTGAGGAAAGCTTATTTGCATTGCGACTTATGAAGGGGTCCAAGTTTTTTGAAGCTGTGTGTAGTTTTTAAAATATTCTTTTCTGTTTTCGTTAATATTATACATATATTTTTTAAAAACATGTGTTGCCTTACTTAGATTCATATGCATATTTCCAAAATTCGATGTTTTTGGAATACCCCGTAGAAGGAAAAAAATCCACGTCTGATATTTCAAAAAATGTTTGTTTAGATGGCGATTCGTTGGAAGATGGTGATTTCTGTTCTGGTTGCCTGTGTATTTTCGTTATTCTCATAAGCTATGCGAAGGTTGTCGGATTTTTCCTCATCGGAAATGTGACATTTTATCCAGAAATTGACAGAAAGTCTACCAAACAGTAAAACAGTCACCGTCAATGACCAGTTTACGACCAGAAAAATGTTTACCTGTTTTACATAATAGTTTTCAAAAAATAACAATATCTCTTTAGGCTTTAGATTTAAGTATAGAATATCCCTTATAAAAAATGTGTAAAATTCTCAGGAGAATCCGAAAATTCAATAAAAAAATGGGGTACCTATTTGAAATAAGAAACTTGGACCACGCCCAGACTTTCTGTAACACCCTGTATATAAAAAAAAATGTTTTCATAAAAATTCATTTGAAACCATTAAACTTTTATTTGGGACACATTTTTCTAAAATGTCAAATAAAAAAGATAAGGGGGGTGGCAATATATAAAAAAAAACCCTGTACATATACCCAATATATTTGTACTAACCTCAAAATAGGAGACAATTCAAAATTTAAATCTTGTATCGAAAAACAAGCTTACAAACACACCCGAAAATTTATACGTATGCCTCGCTGCACGGTGCATCTCGAACTAATTGTATTTCTTAGAGGACGCCTTCATGAGGGCGGGACAACAAATACATTTTTAACTACTTATATTACCGACAATATTGCGCTATTGCCGAATTGTTCAAAGTTCAAAGTTCATTGATATGCCTATTTTCGGTTTTGGCCCATATTTACCTCCGGTACCTTAGTAATATGTAGGAAACATTAAAAACGAAATTAAATAAACGTCAAACCGTCAACTTATTGAAAATGGTGTTGTCTTTCTTGTATTTTATCCGCTACCTCTGCACTGGATTAGACGTTATTTTTACATATTTAATATCTGAGGGCCGAAAATCGCTACTAACCTGTAGGGAGTACGGAATAGAAACAAAAAAGATTCGTAATAAAAATTATATAAAAGAAGGGAAGTCGGCAACGAAATAAAAAGTATTAGATTTGTTTTCTTTCATAGAGGCAAAAGCTTTTTTGTGTCATTTATATCCCCTTATGCCTGGTTTTTTATTGGCTTTATGAGGATGTCGGCGGAGTATATAGGGGCATCATTCCAAAAGAAATTCATTTTAGTGGTCTTTGAAGAGATTTTTTTTTCAGAAACACTTATCTGGCTTTATTTTAATAATACTGTTCTTTGTTAAACACGTAAATCGAAATGTTTTTGAAATTGAAACTATTCTTTTGTTTAATATATTCTTTATAATAAAACGCTTTACTTTTAAACTGATTTATTCCAAACCAACTTTGCAAGTTTATTACATGGAATGTAAAGTATAACAATACAAAAAAAATAATAAAAAAAGTTCTAATAAATGAAAAATCCTATGTTATAATAATTTAGATTTAAATAAATATTCAAAAAATCCATTCATTTTTATTTTTGTAAAAAATACACTTTTTTGTATTTTAAATATTGACAATTTTGTTTTATGTCTTATAGAATATGACGATTTACTATACCAAATGCCTTACACAGATTCAAGGACAGTAACCATTATTTTTTATTATTATAAACTTTAATTTGAAATCTGTAAATTTTTATTTTCTAAATATTGTTTATTAAACATTAAAAATGTATTTTCCAAATATTATTTTGTTTAACACTGGTAATGTAGATATTAGCCGATAATTATTACATTCATATCGTTTTTCATTTTTAAATATTGGAATTACCTTAGCAATTTGTATTTTTTCTGGAAAAATACCGGTATGAATAGACAATTTTATTAAAAAAATTGAAAGAGGAATTCATTTTTTTTACATATTTAATAATTTTAATAAGAATATTGTCAAAACCATCACCTTTTTTTGCATCTAAACCATCAATAATTTGTTTCCATTTCATCTGATCTTCCGGATCTAAAAAAATTTTCTGTTCTGTGGATTCAGTATAGTCATTCATTGGTTGAATTTTATTTGCCAGTTGTTCTCCCATATTTACAAAATAATTGTTCAATTATTCAGGTATAATTTGTATATCTTCAATTTTCCTATCATTAACCATTAGATTACCAATATTTTTTTTTTGTTTGATTTGTTATAATATACTATAAATTATCCTAAATTATTTGTTAATTTTTACTTGAAAATTGTTACATAAAATAATTTTGTTTGGCCTTTCTCATTTCATTTTGACAAATTTATTGTAGCCATCACAGATTTCTTCAAAATATTTGTTATTTGGGTCATTTTTCTTATTTGCATAAGAAGTATTTCTATATTTAATTAACTTTGCTAATTCAAGACTGAACCATGAACCCTGAAATTTTGTTGTTCTTGGATTTATGATCAGTTGCTTTATGTTTTATTGACATGGAAATAATCTGTATTTGATGGTCCCTAAAAACACAGGAGTTATTTAGGTAATTTAAATTAATTTAAGTTATGATTTAACATTTGTTATAATACCTGTCAAAAAACAAATTACACCGAAAGTTTCCTAATTTTCATATGGATTGTAACAATATAAACGATTAACAGGAGGCCTTGATAATTTAGGTTAACTTGTTTTAGTGAAACTTTCTCTATTCTTCGTAACAGGCTGAAACTAATAGCTAAATAACCACTTGCAAACAGGCCAAATAGTCAAAGTTTTGAAGTTGAAAACTATTAATGTTAGAAAGTTTCAAAATGCCCAATGCATCTAAATAGCAATTGTTTTGTTGTAAATTAGTCTCCAAAATCAAAGACCGAGATAAATCCAAACAACAATTCTGAACGAGTTCATTATTATCTATAGGAGAACGGCCAAACCAGATTAATTTGCTTAATTGTGGTTAAATTTTGCATATCAAGTTAGCTAAACTTGTATCTAGCTTTGAAACAATAATTAAAACAGCTTTTAAATTTAACTTAAAATGTATAGCCTTTCCTCTGTTGTTTAAGTAGTATATTGAGCAGTGGCGGCTCGTGCGATTTTAAAATGGTTGCTCAATATTTTTTAAATCGGTACCTAGCCTTAAATAAAAAAAAATCGAATCAGACATTGTATACAGTCTCGTATACAATAATTCACTGGCCGACAAGATTTTTCTAACACAGGCCAGCTCATTATTTTCACAATGGAAATACCCACCCAGTAATAAAAAAAATATTCGGAAAGCCCTAATACGTACCATTTTTTAATAGCCTAATTAGAACCTTTTATATTGGCAGGTAAACAATTTTGTTGTGGGGCTGCTAAAATGGGTCCATTTTACAACGGAAAAATTACCTAGACTGGGTTGTTTACAACATTAGACATAAAATAAACGGTAAACATCACTCTTCTCTTGAGTTTGGAATTCAGTCGTTCTCTATGTATCGATAATCAAGTGTACGTGAAGACGAGAATGTTGTTGAAGAAAGTTGCAAAATTTCTCTTGACAAATTTTGTTATATTTGTGGAGAATTTCTGGTGAAATCACAAGCCAGGCCATTTTCCGAAAATGTAAAAAGAGCCTACTTTAAATATTTTGGTGTGTTAATAGGGAATCAAGATAAGCGGTGGGCTCCCTAAGTGTGCTGTGTTAGTTGTAGTGTATCATTGGTGCAGTAGATGAAGGGAAAGAGAAAAAGTATGCCTTTTGCATTTCCAATGGTATGGCGAGAACCCACCATTCTGTCGATTGTTATTTTTGCCTGACAAAGACTGAACGTTATTCCAAAAAGGGAAAGCACATTATAGAATATCCAATTTTGCAATCTGCCATACGACCTGTTCCTCATAATGCAAATTTGCCAGTGCCGATTGCGTCTTTAAATTGGCCAGCTATTGATTTGCCAACACAGGTGCCAGTTCCGGCGAGCCACATTTGATTGTTCAAAGTGAATTAAATGATTAAGTACGTGATTTGGGGTTATCCAAGCAACAGTCAGAACTTCTGGGTTCCCGTCTTAAGGAATGGAACCTATTGGCCAAAGAAACAAAAATTACGAATTTCAGAAAAAGAAATGCTATGTTTTCTGAATACTATAGTATGGAAAATTCATTGTGCATGTGTACTGAGATAGACAGTTTAATGCAGGAACTTGATATTGAACATTCTCCCCTGGAATGGCGCTAATTCATAGACTCATCTAAATATAGCTTAAAAGCTGTGTTATTGCATAATGGAAATTTAAAACCCTCTATACCAGTTGCCCATTCAGTTGCAGTGAAAGAAAATTATGAAAATATGCGCACATTTTGGATAAAATAAACTACAATAGGTATAAATGGCAGATATGTGGGGACTTAAAAGTTATAGCGATATTAGTGGGACTTCAGGAGGGATTTACAAAATATTGCTGTCTTCTTTGTCTATGGGACAGTGGTGCAATAAATCAGCATTATGTAACAAAAATTTGGCCAGAAAGAAGCGAATTTCAACCGGGATCTCAAAATGTTAAATTTATACCTCTTGTTGATCCCAAAAATGTCTTTTTGCCTCCTCTTCACATTAAACTTGAGCTGATGAAAAACTTTGTGAAGGCTTTGAATAAAGATGGTGATGGATTTAAGTACCTAAGACAATCCTTTCCCCAGTTAAGTGATGCCAAATTAAAAGAAGGCATTTTTATTGGGCCACAAATCAGAAAATTACTGGTCGATGTCAATTTTACGGAAAAGCTTACCAGGCAGGAACTCAGAGTATGGAATTCATTTGTTAATGTAGTAAGAGGATTTTTAGGCAACAATATGGATGAAAATTATGAACAATTAGTTAATGAACTCTTAGATGCCTATAAAGCACTTGGTGCCAGAATGTCATTAAAAATCCACTTCCTCCATTTCCATCTGTCATTTTTTCCTTAAAATTTGGGAGCTGTTAGGACGAGCAGGGCGAAAGGTTTCACCAAGATATCAGAAAAATGGAAATTCGGTACCAAGGACGATGGGATCCAGCCATGATGTGTGACTACTGTTGGTTTTTGAAGAGAGAAGATAGGACACCTCATAAACGGAAAAAATAAAGTTTAATTAGTGTTTTAAGTTAATATTTTTCTCGCTTACTTTTCTCTTAGTTGTATGGTATGTTTAATAAGCGAAAACTGTAAACATAGTCAATAAACAGGGTTAAGAATTTTCTGAAATCATTTTTTCTGTAGATATTAAGTATTGTAACATTCGATATGGTTCTACAACTTTAACAAGAAAACCCTACGTGCTACAACTTTCTATTTGTCATTTTCGTATTTGGATGAATCCATTCTATTAAATGGATGCTAGTCTGATTTGTTTTTTGTCGGCCAGTGATAATCAACATAATAACAACAGCTTGATGAATAGTGTCGATAGTATGGTCTGCCTTTGTACATAAAATCCACACTATTTCTGAAGAGTTATGTGAACTGAAAAATTGAGCTGATTTGGATAATTAGTTTCTTTACTAATTTTTTTTTAACTTTTTAAATGGTTTTCGTTAACAATCCTCTTGTTGTTATAAGAGAGGGGGGTATTATTTGGGGTTGGGATCCAGTAAAAAAAAACAAGTTTTGTTTAAGTTGTCGACGTTTTGCAACTTAAACAGCAACTCAGGACGCACCTATATATTCTATATCCCGCATGAAACCCATATTATCAGTCTTTACCTACTCCGTTGGTCCGCAGATATTTACCAGATGTTAAGTTTCTAAATGGTTTTCGTTAACGATCTTTTTGTTCTGCTAGAGTGGTGTATTATTATTATATTTCCTAACCCCAAATAATAAACCACTCTAAAATAACAATAAGAAGATCGTTAACGATAATCATTTAGAAACTTAGTATCTGGGAAATATCTATGAATCAACGGAGTAGGTAAAATCTGATAATATAGGTTTCATGCAGGATATAGAATTTATATCTAGGTGCTGAGGATCCAAAATAAAGTTGCCAAACGTCGGTAATTAAAAAAAGACTTTTGTTTGTTTTTTACTGGATCCTAACTCCAAATAATGCACCACCCTAACATAACAACAAGAGGATTGTTAACGAAAACCGTTTAGAAAATCAATATCTGGGAAATATCTGCGGACTAACGTAGTAGGTAAAGACTGATCACCTGGGTTTCATGCAGCATATAGAAAATATACGTGTCCTGAGGATGCAACAAGAAAGTAGCGAGACGTCGAGAATTTAAAACAAGTATTTATTTTTTTACTGGATCCTAATTCCAAATAATACACCATCCTAGCATAACAACAAGAGGATCTTTAAAGAAAAGCATTTAGAAACTTAATATCTGGAAAATATATGCGAACCAACGAACTAGGTAAAGACTGATAATATGGGTTTCATGCAGGATATAGAATCTATATGTGTGTCCTGAGGATGCAATAATAAAGCTGCGAAACGTAAAAAATTAGACTTTTGTTTTTCTTTATTGGATCCTAATCCCAAATAATACACCACTCTATCATAACAACAAGAGTATTGTTAACGAAAACTATTTAGAAACTTAATATCTGGAAAATATATTAAGACTGACAATATGGGTTTCATGCAGGATATATACAGGGCTCTATATATGTATCCTGAGGATACATATATAGAGGAAAACGGGAAACGTCGACAATTTAAAAAAAACGATTTTTTTTTACTGTATTTTAAACCCAAATAAAACTAACAAAGGTTTTTAAAATTGTTCCGCCATATTGGATTGTTAACACAATATTACTATGTCATCCCCATACGTCCCTTTATTTTTGGTCATAATTTTAGGTCAACCGGGTAACTGCGAACTGACAGACAGACGGACCGACGGAATTGATAAAACCGGTTTTTTGGCATCTAGGGACACTAAAACGTGGAGATATGTGAAACCTGAGAGCGTGATTTTTTTACAAATACAAACATTTTATTTGGGCGCCATTTTGTTCCACCATCTTGACTTAGTAACACAGTTTTACTAGTTGATCCCTATATCACTATTAATTATGGCACACAACTTAAAATCAATTCATTTAGTAGTTTTTTTTGCTGAATTTTTAAATATTTTATTATGCCGCCATCTTGGATTTGTATCAAAACTTAATACCAACAGTTAATTCCAACATAATACTTGATGTTTATGCAAAATTGCAAATAAATTGGATATCTAGGTTTTTCATAAGAATGTTTTTAACATTTCACTAGGCCGCCATTTTGTATTTCCATACTAGTCAATCGGGTTAGTTTCTAAGCTATGCTGCGAACTGACAGACAGACCGGCAGACGAGCCGACGGAATTGATAAAACAAATTTTTTTGCATTTAGGGACGCTAAAATGATAAAATATGTAAAACCTAAGAAGGTGATTTTTTCAAAATTACAAACATTTTATTGGGCCGCCATTTTATTCGACCATCTTCAGCTAGTACCACAATTTTACTAGTTGACCCCTATACCATAATTAGCTGTAGCACACAATATGAAATCAATCCAGTAAGTAGTTTTTCAGGCTAAATTTTTAAACATTTTAATAAGCCGCCATTTTGTTCCGCCATCTTGGATTTGTACCAAAATTATACCTGTCGATTCGAACATAATACTTTGATGTTTGTGCAAAATTTGAGATACATTGGATAAATGGTTTTTTAATAATATCTTTTTGCACATTTCATTAGTCCGTCATTTTGTTTCGCCATATTGGATTTTTACTAAAATATTACCAGGTCATCCCCATATGACCCCTAATTTTTGGCGAAAGTTTGAAGTTAATCAGATAAGACGCCTTTAAGCTATGCCGCGAACTGACAGACAGACATACAGATCGACAGACGGACCGACGAAACTGATAAAACTAGCGACGCTAAAACGTAAATATATGGAAAATCCGAGAGAGGGATTTCTTTCACAACTACAAACATTTTATTTGGCCGCCATTTTGTTCGGCTATCTTGAATAAGTGCCACAATTTTACTAGTTGATACCTATACCACAGTTAGTTATGGCACAAAATTTGAAATCAAACTATTAAGCAGTTTTTTCATGTTGAATTCCTAAATATTATATTAAGCCGCCATTTTGTTCCGCCATCTTGGATTCGTACCAAAATGTTACCAGTTGATTCCAACCTAATACTTGATGTTTTTACAAAATTTGAAATATGTTGGATACGTAGTTTTTTAATAGTATTTTTCAACAACATTTCACTAGGCCGGCACTTTGTTTCGCCATATTTGAAGATAGTCGTATAAGTAGTTTTTTAGCTATTCCGCGAACAGACAAACCGACAGGCACTCAGACAGATAGACCGATGGAATTGAAAAAACATGTACTCTGGATTTTACGAGGGAAGTAAAACTACTGGAGGAATAGCAGAGGAAAGTTTACTAGGACAGTATTAAATTAAAATAAATGAAACATTTGTTTGCCGGCGATGCTGTGCCTCCTTAATCTCACGCCTTGTACGCTCAACTATCCCAACTAGGCTTAAATCTTTAACCATGTTATTGTTTTTCTTTCATAATTGGGATTAAAAGTACCAAGTCTTATTTTAAAATATTAAATTTCTAATTTTTGCCCTTTTCTTCGAGATATTGTGACGTAACATCCTTGCGAACCCAATTTGAGCGACCGGCAGCCAGCCGTTGTTCGAAGAGATATGTTGGTTGCAGCTCCTTGGGTAGTCCGTCTTATTTAAGAGAAAAATAAAATAAATCAAACAATTATGAAATACCTACATGTTAATATTAAAAAGTACAAGTAACAAGTGTCTAGATATATAAAAGGACAAAACAATTTACATTCACAAGTAAATGTGTGTAATTCAGTACACAATAAAATTTAAAAATAATTATATACATATTTCAAGTGGATGCATCGAGATATCATCAA
This sequence comes from Kuschelorhynchus macadamiae, assembly GCA_030620095.1. NCBI lineage: Eukaryota > Metazoa > Arthropoda > Insecta > Coleoptera > Curculionidae > Kuschelorhynchus > Kuschelorhynchus macadamiae. The sequence continues at coordinate 811,397 of JAUTXW010005151.1, read as the reverse complement.
AATTGTTAAAAATAAATTAAAGTATTTTAAATGTAAAATTTCTCGCAAAAAAAATGTATATAAAAAGTATCAAATCAAATTAAAATCGGGAATATAAAATTGGGAATATGTACTACGTTTCCAATTATTATATGTAATCAAAACCTAAAAAAATTTGCGACATTTTGTTATTTTAAATATTATTCCATCGTCAATTTTAGAGTCTAGATCATTGTATACTTCTAATCAGCCTATTGTGGTGTAATCGTATTTCTGTTTATATTTTATTACCGGTTTGTTTATGTAACAAAGCCCAATAAGCGTCCAATAATTAATCACTCAGTAGCCCTAGGCTATGTTTATGTGTACATCAACAGTAATAACATGCGATAAAGCTCTCAATTTTAACAACTAGTATAATTAACGTACATTTTCGTTATTTTTTTAACTAATTAAAAGCTGATATATAACTTAAAGTTTCTGAGCTTACTTATATCAGTTTCTTTACTTATCTAAATGCTTTTTTAAACTAGGAAAGTTTCATTTGTTACACTGAGGTGTATATTTAACTTATTCTTAATGCTACATTTAATAAGCATGCTTGTAGTGTCCCAGTCACGTGACCCCATTCCATTGTTCGATATTCCTTTTTATGTAATTAAGTACACGTTAATGCATATTTAATTTGCAGTAATTTTTGTATATACAAAATCTTTACAAATGTGTAATAAACCAAAACAAATTTTTTTCATTGTATAAGGATTTTTCCTTCTCGTTATAAGTATATCTACACCTTGGTGGAACAATAACCTGAATATATTAAGAAAACAAGTTCGTAGACTCTTCAATCGAGTTCAAATATATTAGGAAAAAGGGACTAATATAGAACTGCTTTAACAAATTACAACAAAGCAATGAGGAAAGCCAAAACAGAGTCGTGAAAAAGGTTTTGTGAGGATATATCAGATATACCCATCAGTGCCAGAGTCCACAATATTCTGTCCATCTAAAGTTGGTCGAAACGATCCTCTACCGACTTCGTTTAGACCAATAAGTCTAACCTCCTTTCTCTTGAAAAGTCTGGAGAGATACTCGATCAGCACATCAGGGACGTAGTTCTTAGGCGACATCGGCTGAGTGATCATCAGTACGCTTACCAAACGGACAAATCAACAGAACTGGATCTCAACAATCTTGTTGAGAACATAAATAACTCTTCGGAAGATAAGGAGATTGCATGTGCTGCATTTTTAAATATCGAGGGAGCTTTTAACAATGCCATTTTTGGATTACTCTATGATGCAATTACTGAAGGAGGGGTAGAATCCCTTATATGTGGCTGGATACGGACAGTGCTTGAAAACAGAAGAACAACAACATCTCGAGGACGAGACAGTCAGCTTTAGAGCTGCCAGAGGGTGCCCACAGGGAGAAGTGTTATCGCCCTTGCTGTGGTCGCTACTGTTGGACAACCTGTCGGCTATGGGAGGTTAATCGGTGGGCATATGCCGATGATCTAGTCATCATAGTAAAAGGAAAGGCTGAAGAGGAAATCTCAGCAACCCTTCAAAAAGGTGGTTTTAGTCCCCTTTACAAAGACAAGGAATCTGGAGAAACTTCGACCACCTTCCTTACGGGGACAGTGATACCATTTTCAGCTGAAGTGAAATATTTAGGAATTATCCTGGATAAAACTCTGAACTGGAATGCTCATCTGAATAAAATAATCCAAAAATTATGGGGTATGAGACCAAAACAGCTATATTGGCTGTATCTAACGGTCATAAGATCAATGATAACTTATGGTTCTGTAGCCTGGTGGAGCTGGGGACAACAAGGCAAACTGAGTGGCCTGCAGAGACAGGCTTGCTTGTCAATTACAGGAGCAATCCGTTCAACGACTTTCACAACTCTACCTATTTTGGGGAAGGGGAAGCAATAAGGACAAAATATAGACTCCATTAAGTCACCAACAGCATGGTGTAAAAAAACATTACATATTGGGAATGCCATCGGATCTGCTACCAAAAACTGTTAGTACACATTAACCCTATTCCGTGATCTTTCCAGTGAGAGAGGAGTGGGATCAGAATAAAACTGATCTACTGAAATGGGAGCTGTGCCTATTCACAGACGGCTTTAAAACCAATAGGATCTGGAATCCATGGGGTAAGACCGAAGGTTGCTTTGTCAATAGGCCTGGGCAATATAACAACACCTCAATATTCCAAGCAAAAGTTCATGGTATCGAATTGTGTGCTAAAATGTTGCAGGATCAACAAATAACACATAAAACGATAAAAACTTTCTCAGATAGTCAAGAAGCCCTTAAAGCACTTGAAGCGAATCATTGTACATCCAAAACAGTTTGGAACTGCCAAAAAGCACTTGTTGGTCTGGGGAGCATCAATAAAATCGCCCTTATCTGGATACCAGGACATGCGGGTCTGGAAGGAAATGAGTCTGCGGACTTTTTAGCAAAGAAAGAAGCCGAGATAAGATTTGTGAGACCTGAACCAACTTTACGAAAAAACTAAATTCTGTTGTCTTGGACTGCCAGATCTGTTCCATGTAAAGGCATTTATACCCATTCCCATCAAGAAGAGGATAAAACAAAGTCTGTTAAATATGAACAGAATTAAGCTCAAAACAACAATAGGCCTACACGTTGTGGTCTAAGATAACAAATGTACAGGATGGGGCTTGAAGACGAATCCGAGTGCCACATATGTATGTAGGATGACTAGACAGCCCACCATGTGCTGTGTGAATGCCCGGCAGCTACCAAGATCAGGTTCTCCATATTCGGTAGAGCTATTCTGCTGCCGACTTGAAGAATAATTCCCCAAATGCAATGATAAGACTCATTGAGGAGTTAGAGTTGCTTGTGGAAGCGTAAATATAAGTGTGAGCCACAATAGACCACAGAATCGCAGTCAAGGGTCGGTTTGATATACTTACCTTTAACCTTAACCTTAACCTTTCAGTTATATCTGGTTTGATACTCTTAAAGGCAACCAACAAATTTGGTAAAAATGCGTCATAAAAGTCAATTGTGGTATGTTTGTGCAAAAGAAAGAGAGGGACAGAGAGAAAAGGAGAGAACGTTCTCATACATGGTGGAGTCAGTAGGAATACATTACTTTTTATGACAATCTTTTTCTTGGTTGTCTATTTGGAACGTCTTTAAAGTTAAATATATCGAACCTGGAATATTTGTGATCTGAAGAAACAATTTCATTATTTGAAAGTATAACATAAACGCTATTCTATTCACAATATGAGCAATGCCCTATGATTTTATTTGCACACAACCTGTGTAGTTACATATCCACAAAATTATGTATAAAACTCTAAATAAAGATTTATTTTGCTTTTTGTACTAAAATTAATGTCAAGTTAGTTTCAGGGCGGCCTATTATTAATACACAATAGTTAAATCTAGATTTTGGTAATGCTTTTCTGAATGGTTTATTAACACAGAATAAATATACAAAGCAAATAATTGTTTTATATGTAATTAGTTGTTATTAACAGTAACCGCGACCTTTCTGGTCAAATAAATGTTGGGTTTGTTGCATCCATATATTGCTCCAATATATGTTAGGCATAAAATGCAGAAATTAAACACGATTTTTGTATGCATATTCGACGTTTAAAATGGCTGAGTTAATTTTTAGAACTAGTGTTGATTTCTTTTATATACAAAAAATTGCATTTATATAAACATTGAACATTTTATTAGATGCTAAGTGGTAGAGATTATGTAATTTGTAAATGTTATTCAAAAGTTCAATGCACTTTTCAATATTATTTTTTGCGTATTTTAACCTACTGTCTTTTATACAAAGTAGAACGAAAATTTTGACCATTAAAAAAAACTTAAAACCCAAAGCGCTGTTGGGCAGCCAACAGAAA